>JAUEKW010148466.1:0-10169 GCA_032274785.1 Ajuga reptans
TAAATTATGTATGTTCATGTTATTTCTAGATATCTTATTAATTTTAACATATATATACATGTATATGTTTTTTTTTTTTTTCATGTTTGCGCTTTACTTCGAAAAGGCGCGCGCCTCTCGCAGCGCCTTGCGCCTCAGGCTCCAGAAGCCTTTTCGCCTTGGCTCGCCTATTGCCTTTAACAACTATGTTACGGAAAGATTGTGATCACTTGATTAAGTGACATTTGATGTCTTCATTTTCTCTTGGTCTCATTCCATCTGCATTTGTTGAATATTGGCATGCCCTCTCTATTATTCACTTGCTGATGACTGGATCCTGTTGCTCATTTCTGTGCTGAATGAATATACACCTCATATTTGGTGGTGCTTCCTGAAACTGTGACATATTATGATTGACCCAAATGGTTTGAAGTTTCCTCTCTGTTGATTGATGGTTACCCAAATAACACGAATCGGTTTATTGAGCTTTATTTTCCCCTTGCTTATATCTATCTTTTTTAAATTGTTAATGAGAAATGGTGACTCTTGGTTTTGGTTAACTGTTTAATGTCTTCTTTAGTAATATAAACTGTTTTGTGGATTAGGTCTTTACATTCTATTCATTCTGTTGACATGTAAACTTATGTAGTCATATACTGTGATGTAGCAATAGAACAGTTGTGAAGTTCTGGTGCATCATTGGTATTTAGGTCACTGTATTAATGCGACTCTGCTGTATTTTGAACAGTACGTATTGAGGGACAGTTCCAAGGTTGGGGGCACCAAAGATAAATCAACTTATTTACTCACTCCTAAACAAGATGACCAACTGCTCAATGAAAAGCCTGTCAATTCAGCAGCTATGTCAGGAAATGAAACGTTTGAAGGGGAAAGTGGTATGTTACAATGCTGGATTGCTTGCAATGATTACATTGTTGTGTTTAGGATAGATTGTCATGTGGTACTTTGTATCGTTGCATGTGGGATCTTATTTTTCTACAAAATGAGTCCAAATGATGCTATCCTTAATCATGTCACTTCGGTTTTGTATTTCTTGTGATATTCCAAGGTGGCAATTCTGGGGCATCTTTTTGTTACAACTTAAAATATTTTATTATTGCTCTTTTTCTTTTTGGGTCTCCGAATATTATTTATCTGGCTATCTGCGCAATGGAATTATTTTATGTGTATGTGTGTGAGTATTACAGTTATATAATATATGTAACCTTTCTGGAGAATGATCATAAATATAATTATGAGAATGTTGTTGTTTGGCATTGATTCATATTGGGGTACGAAATCTTATCAGGCTACTGAGTTCTGATGTCTTATTTAGGCAGATATGGCAGAATATGATACCTTTTGGTTATATTTTTCTGTTTTCACTCACATTGCTTTAAAAAAAAAGTGAAGCTAAGAAAGAGCAGGAAGATCATAAAAGATAAATGAAGCATGACAGTGTTGCAATAGGTTGTTGAGAATCTCGAGTAGGAAAGGATAATTCAGCCTCTCCTTCGATTTCCATCTCGCATCTCAAGTTCGTAAAAAGCATAAATTCTGATAATGAAGTTTCTTTTTTTTCAGTATTTGAATATGTGTCTTTCCTAGCTGTTTCTGTACTTGTCTTTTGGTTAAAGTTAATTTACACAATAGAAGTTTAAGTTTTCGTTCAGTAAGTTACTGATGTCTGTCTGACCATGCTTTTCAAATTATTTCTTGTTATGTGCTACTATACCTCATGCAGTCCTTTTATGTTATGCTATTTGATTTCTATAAGGAGGCATGGGATCCATTGGAGCTGGGAAGAAGAAAATCCTGCTTTTGAAAGGAAAAGAAAAGGAGATTCCTAATGTAAGTTTTCTATTGCTCTATATGATGGAATCTCATACTTGATCCAATGTCGGGACTTTAATATTATTTTAAAATAGTTGAAGTGATTAACTTCTTGAAGTCTAATTACAATATGCTTCGTCATGTTTAAAAGAAGAGAAATACGAAATTACTGAGTCAACAGCCGTTTGTCTTTGCCACTAAAACTGATGGCCCCCACTTTTCTCTAGGATCATGACACAAGACCCTGAAAAAATCAATAGGAAACATCCACACGAAAGACAGAAAAAAGTAAAAAAAACCTTCAGAAAAAGACACAAAGATAAGAGACTCGGGTCGGTACGGGTAAAGAGATTTCACTCACACCATGGCTACAGATCACCTGTTGCATGCTTGGGTTATCTCTATGCCTGATTCACCAGCACATTTAGAATCAAGAAAGAGCATCATAACCCCATCATTTGATATGAACATATATTAGACTAGAAAAAAGATGGTGGGAGAATTTGTTTGCTGCAACTTCTCTGTGGTTTTCCTAACCCTCTTGCAGCTAGCATACAACTACAAGAATCAAGTAAGAAATTATTTAAATCCGTTAGTTGTTTTTGCTGATGGAAACAGAGCTGTGGCATATAGTGTACCAAATGCAGCAAATTGTAGTAGTGGGAAGTGAGAAAAATGGAAACAGGCAACATCATGAGCAAGAACAATTAGCTTTTGGCAATTATAGCAAAGGGGGTTCCATGGTGGGGTGATTTAGCCATGCCCATTGCAATGAGGGCTGCCCAGCCTGAAATGTTTCCTTTATGGCTAATCTTTATGATTATAAACAGAATTTGATGCTATTAAATTCTTTGGAAAATGAGAAGTACTTGCAATACAATCCATAAAATCTAGAAAACGTGGGCCCACCTGCCTTGGATAAAGGCCGTTCCCTTTCAGTTCAAAGAAGAGTTTTATTGATCAATTTTCTAAAAGTGGGGCTTATTAGTTCTATTTAGAGCTAAATATGAGGGGTTTATTTGTTATGTGCTGTTCAGGATGTTTATGCTACACTTCCCATTTCTTTTTAGTGATCGTGGTTCTGTCCCCTGGAGGTTTTCTGAATCATCCTAGGCACAATGTTAAGAAATATGCACAATGAAACTATGGTATGTTATACACAATGAAAGCCTCACTTATAAAGTAATAAACCCATTCCTGTCCTGTTGAATAAATAGATATGAATGCACCAGAGTTGCAATGTTGATGGTGAGATTCAGATTTTCGGGTTAAGAGTAAGAAGAAAAGACCGATGTTCAGTTTTACTGACTGTGCAGGTTTCTGGTGGTCCATTACTGCAGCAGAGTACAGCCTCTCCTGACAAAACTTCTCATAGCTCTGCTCCTCCGAAACAGAATCAGCAGCGCGAATCTAGTGGGAGGATCATCCGAAGCATTCTTCTGAATAAGGATACACGTCAAAATCAACCAGCATTGGGGCCACAATCCGAACCTCGTGTTCAGTCTTCTAATCAGGAAAGGGACAAAAAACCTCCTCGACCCCCTATTGCGCCATCGTTTCAGAAGGATACCAATGGGGCTCCCGAGGATAAGGTAGTTTGCAATGATTTGCATGCTGTACCTACGGAGAAGCAGGAAAGGCGGATGAGGAACAAGGATAGGCCTGATCGTGGTGTTTGGACTCCTCTTCGACGTTCAGATGGATCACACTCAAGTGATGAATCGTTATCATCGTCTGCTTCTCAAACATCGCAAGCAGTGGATGCTGTAGAAGGTTTGGATTCACATTTTGCTGATATGGTTATTTCTTTTGATGAAGCCATGTCTTTTAAATTAATTAATATAGCATAGGTTATACTGTCTTTATATCTATATTATGAAGGAAAATTGGTAATTATGTATCTATCACGCTAAGGGTACCATTGTCTCTATGTTATAAGCCAAGGGTACCATTTTCTCTATGTTATAAGCCCGAGGTATATATAATAATTTTTTGCCTTTCAGGAACTCATGTAGAAATGAAACAAGATCTGGTTGCCCGTGGTGGTGAGTACAGACCAATTGGAAGTGGTCGCGGCAGGCATTACTCCACTGACAATGGTGAGTATTAGCTTCCAAGTTTGGGCCAAGAAGTGAATATATAATCCTGTACTGTCATAAGTTGCATGCTGATGGTTTGTGAAATACCTTAGGTTCTTTCAGGCATGGGGTTCGCCGTGGCGCAATTTATAATGTAAAAGATGGAGATGGCTCCTCAATTGTTGAGGGAAAATCTTCGAAAAGAGGTGCTGCTTCTGGCTATGGTTCTCAGGAGGTTTGCTACATTGCTAGCCTTTAACAACTTCAGTTAATTTATTTAGATTGTATGCAATTGCTTTCTAACTTTTGTAACTCAATGAACTTCCAGAAACAAGTGTGGGTTCAAAAGTCCAGTCCTGCAACATAGTCTGCACGCGGTAAGCCCTATTTTTTAAGACTGTTTCCTTCTGATTTTTAATCTTTTAGTTCTCTTAATTCAATACAGAGCCGCTAGGACTCTGACAAACCTTTTTCAGATAATTATATGTCTTTCTTAAAGATTTGGATTTCCTCCTCCTTACACAGTCAAGATCAGTTGGTTTTCATCTAGCTAGGTTGGGTTGGTCTAGAAAAAATTATCTTGCAGCCCACGTCTCCTTTCTACTTAATTAGTTATGGTGTCTGGGGTATTCTTGCCTGTTGTAATTTTCAGGTAATTGTGCGTCAAGAGTAAAGCATTCTTGATGACCAAGCATTTAGGTCTACTAATACTGGATCGGCTCTCTCTCTCTCTCGCTATAAAGTTCATGTCCTTTTCGGCCCTAGTGATGATTTATTAGGTGGTAGAAGTTAAATCCTTGCAGAGTACTGAGCAGTCATCTAATTGGGTGCTTGTGCAGTGAAATGATGCTTTGGTCAGTTGCCATATTGAAGCATAAAATCAGGAGTGTTGTGTTGCCTGACAGGAAATCCTGCATGAGCAGGGGGAGACATGACAGTGTTTGGTTGGAGACGGCGCTTCAGTTTTTGCCTGAATGCCTAGAGATGGTGTTTACTGCTTGGTGGATGAAGGAATTATTTATGATCTTAAGTCGAAGATGGTCAGGGGATAGAGCAAGAAGTTGAAAACGTGAATATAGTCTGTCATCAGAGCACACGGACGCACCACCCATATTCATCGGTGATAGGTTTACACTGATGAACGGACAGGGCTACGCTCCATTTCTTGCCACCGATTCACTGGCTATCGAGATATTAAGATGACTTACTTCCGCTGAACTGTAAATACAAATCTGAAATGGGGTGTGCTGCTACTGTTAGTTGCTCCTATATATACATATCTATATATGTGTTTTGTGCTAGCTAATCTGGTTTGATGAAATATATAATTGAAAGACCCGTATTAGTGCCCCTGGTTGGTTTAAACCAGTTGTAACTGCTGCTTTTAGCTGTATGATGATACCAAATTTCTGTATATTTGACCGTTGAAGAAGAAATGGAATTGGGATTTGGATTTTTTTTTTTTTTTTTTTGGGTGGCATTTAGGGCTTCTCCAGCAGATTGTTATTAAAGCGCCCAACTCCACTTTTTCCTCTCCAGCCTGAGCCCCTTTTTGTGTTACCATTATTTTACTCTTCTACTCCCTCCGTTCCAATTATATAGGCTTGTATTCCTTTTTGGGATGTCCCAAATATATAGTCCAGTTACTATATTTGGTAACATTTATGTAAGTCATTTACTAACATACCCCTATTGATTAATGCATTGAAAACATAAATCTGAATTACTTCTTTCCATTGTTGACTTATAGATAGGGACATAATAGGAACTTAACTTGTTTAATTTGCTTTTCAAATCATTTTCTTAATATCCGTGAAATACCCAATCAGCCTATATAATTGGGACGGAGGGAGTATAATGTTTTGCATTTTGTTTATATTGTGATGTATATTTCTCAAGTATTGTTATGTATTCTTTTTGTATCATAATCAAAATTAATTTTAAAAGTTTAAATTATGACAACAAATAATAAAATGTGTAATTTTAATAATACGTGGTTATAAAAAAATAATGTATAGTTTGATAATGGGGGATAAACGAGAATTTGATGTACAAGGGGATTGGTGAACATTAAATTTGCTGAAAATAAACATACTCAATTTGAGAGTTTGAGTTGTGAAAACCCCCAAATCTAGCATATTACCTAATGAATTTAGAATGTAGCAATTTTTTAAAATCATATAAAATATAGCACATTTTGTCTTTTGTGACACATTTCACGCGTACCAGCCCCACCACTCTGCAATTTTCATAGCCCCCACACCCCTAACACTCTTCAACCCTTAACCCTTTTCACTCTCCCTCTCTTCACTTTTTTCATTTTCACAGCTCCTCACACCTATCCCTCTGCAACTTTTAACTTTTTTTCTCTCTCTCTTCACCTTTTTTAGAGACTTCATTTTTATTTTCATGTTTTCCTTCTTTATCTTTTAAACGTCGGGCACGAATTAGCGACACGACTTATTTAACATGGCATGAAAGGTTCGGCATGACATGAGAATATTATTATTACTATGCGTAGAAATGTTATTGTGTACTCGTGTCATGATAAATATATCCCGTGCTATAAAAAAAATATAACTCGTGCCATGAGAAATGTACCTCGTGCCGTAATAAATATATATTATATATTGGGGGGCAGACGTATAAATGTTATTGGGTACTCGTACCATGATAAGTATACCTCGTGTCATAATAAATATACATCGTGACATGATAAATATACTTGGTGCCGCAATAAATATACATCGTGCCAAGATAGAGCTGTTACAAGAATCTGGTAGTGAGTACTCGTGCCGTGATAAATATAACTCGTATCCATTAAAATACACAACATTACTTCTTCTCCGTTGAGCTTTTGGACCCATCGAAGTTGTAGCAGTGACGAATGTATGGTTTTGTGCAATATCCACTGATGCCGACGTCGTTCCCATGTTGGGAACTTCACCATCACTTTCCATCGTTCTAGGATCGGAGCAGCCGCCTGTTGGGCAGACCTATCGTCGTCTGGGTAGATCTGTCACCCCCGACCACCAACTGCTTTCTCCATCTTCCAAAAAAATACCGTAAGGAAAGCTCTGAAAAATGGAGCGAGAGAGGTTTTGAAATCTATAAACATTTTGGTGGAGCTCCATTGCAATGATTGAGAGCGAGTGAGAAATTTGAATTTCTCCATTCATCTCCATTGCAGAGAGAGAGAGAGAGTGAAATATGGGGGAGAGAAAACAAACATGTTGCACAGAGAGAGAGAGAGAGAGGCGGGGGAGGGGGAATAGACAGGTTGTGTCAGATGGTGAGGGGAGGGAATGGGGGGAGCGTGAGTGGAATAGTGTAAATGTGCTATTTTTGATATTTTTCTCAAAAATTGATAAATACTATGTATTCACTACATAATGTGCTATATGTAAATATTTTCCTTTAGAGTTTTTTGCTCAGTTTAGAGAAATTAGAAATGCAAAGGCCCATGACACACTTGGGAATGCATTAATTGAGTGTTTGTGGGTCGAATATTCTAATTATTAGATTTAATCCTTTAGTGTATGTTTTTTGTTGTAATATTATTATGAATTTCAATTTTAATGTTACATTGATCTCATTCAGATTTACATGTTTAGTTAATTTTGATTAATATAGAAAAAAGTGAAAATATTAATATTAAGGCTTGTATTAAATAAATTTGATGTATAATGTGGTTTACAAAATAAAGGAACAAAATAAATGTAGAATAAATGAATTGTAAAGAATATTTTGGAATATTCCTTTTTAGTGTAGAAAATAGTGCAAAGTATTGGAGAATGAGCGTAAATTTTCAGTAAAATTGTGAAGAATATGCAGCAGAGTAGTGCAGACTAATAGACATGTTCTAAGCATGCCTCCTTTTTCTGATTCTACTACAGCTTACCTTTTCCTTTTAATTTTTTTTATTTTCTTGGTAATCTAGGGCAAGCTACCTGAGCTTTGCAGTCCATGACGTCTAACCCCATAGTTTGCTATATAAATAAGGAAGCCAGAATCTAATTTTTTTTTATTTTTTTTATTTTAATTAGATAGTATATGTTGTTAGGATTATTTTTGTTAACTATCACTTTTCCTAATTTTAATGTTAACTATCATTTAGAATGACTTAAAAAAAGTGGCCTTTTTTTTATACTCTAAAACCATAAATAACATTTAAATTAGAAAAAGTGATAGTTAACAAAAATGATCCTAACAACATATAATGTTAATTTTAAAAAAATTGAATTAAAAAAAAATAAAATAAAAAAATAAAATCTGGGCTGGCCAGTATTATCGTATAAATAATATCCGGTTTCGTACGTAATTTTTTCTCTCTTTTTCTGCACTTTCTTTCTCCATGGTGACCTGCCCTTCAACCACAACAAAATTACAAAAGGACACTGCTAATTGGACGGATTTTGTTTGGGCATAAATTTAACTTTTTTGTAAAAGATATTTTTTAAATTGCGATTAACCCTAATATTATATTACTATCATGATGAAAAATTATCAGGAAAAAAATTAAATGTTAACTATCATTTTGGATGACTATAAAATTATTGTCGTCTTTTTTACCCTTAACATAACATTAATCTAGCATTGACATTTTTCAATACTTTAACAACCTGAATTCTAGAATCTGGCCACCTATCATTTCCCATTACAAAATGTGTCAATAACTATCTTTTTGTTGTTGTTGCACAAGTGATTATTCTGTTGTACCTCCAATCTTGATTTCATTCCTGGAAAGTTAACTCATATCTTTTGCCAAGTAATTGGAGCTTGTTGAGAGTGTTAATGGGATGTGATCATGTGATTGATTGCTGAAATCTATGGGTTATATTTAAGAGTGTGAGGTTGAGCGCATATATATACACACACATACACTAATGTGCGTTATCCGTGGTTGCTATTTTCATTTATTATAATTGGTAAAAACTTATAAACATCATACATATGGATCTTTTTGTATATAACAAGTCAGATTAATTCTAAAAGTATAACTTTTCTGGTCAAATGTATCACTTAATTAACCAAAAGTATTACTTATTATGATAAAATTATGAATAAAAGTATCACTTTTATTGATACTTTTATGAAAGAAAAGGTAATACTTTTAGCCAATTAAGTGATTATTTTCGCTACCTTATTGAGCGGACCGAAAAAAATGCGCCCAATAGAAAAATATAATTTTTTTGAAGTCTATTAATTTGATATCTATTTTCTAGCTACTAATATTTTTTATGAAAAAGTAGTACTTTTTTGAGAAAAAACTAATATTTTGTTGAAAAAATGCATTTCTTGTTTTGTAAAAGGTATTATTCAAAAGTAGATGAGATATTAATATGGAAGTTATAAAAACTTACATAAATCTTGCCTTGACACTAAAAACTTAAATAAACTCGATAAGAGTACATAATTTATTCAAAAAGTATATGAATTATTAAATTTTCTGAAAAAGTATTACGTTTTCCCGAAAAGTATTACGTTTTCTGAAAAATGTATCACTTAACCTATTCCTTAATGCCAAATTTTTATTTTGTTTAATTGAGCAAAAAATTGAGATCCGTTTGGATCGGGTCAGTCCGTTGTACATTAAGAATATCCATGCATACATAAGTTCTACTCATTATTATTTAATCATAAAAATAAATATAAACTCAGAATAACACTCCCTCCGTCTAATCATGAGAATCTTAATTTATAAATTCTTGTCTCAAAATAAAAGTTCTGTTTTAAAAGGTAATGTCTCGTTTTAGTATTTTACTAGTGTGTGTAAATGCTTAAACGTTTGATTTCACAGATCAGATATATATGATTGAATAAATCAAATCAAAAAATAAAATAAGTCATGTACATGAAAATTGAATGTTTTCGGAGAATTATGCCTTCATCAAATTAATTTAAAATAAATAGGCGTATATTTTCAAACAAAACTTCCATTATGAGACATAGGGAGTTGTAAGCTATGTGGTGGTACTGGTCAATTTGATTGATTAAATTCCAACATGCAGTCGTTTATTGTTGTATATAGACATGCTCATCCGGTTTGAACCGCCGGTTCCGGTTCCGAACCGGCGGTTCCAGAAACTGTGTATGCTGGAACCGGAACCGAATCGGATGCTGAACGGTTTCGGTTCCAGTTTGGAACCGGCCATGAACCGGCGGTTCCGGTTCGGAACCGTCCGATTTCCCGGTTTTTCATTTTTTTTAATATATATATTGAAAGGAAAATAAAATTGTAAATTTGTGAGTGATTGACATAAACAAAATGGAGACAAT
>JAUEKW010148477.1:0-10168 GCA_032274785.1 Ajuga reptans
AGGGAAATATTGAGATGAGGAGAGAGAGAGGGAGCACCCGGATTCATGTGTGAAATAAATTAGTGGTTGAGAGAGAGGGAGATGTTGAAGTTTGCCTCTATAAATTGTTGCCTCTGTAAGAGAGAGAGATGAATTGGGGGAGGGAGATGAATAGTCCAGGAGAGAGAAGAAGAGAGAGAGGATTGATGTGAACGCCTGCTTTATCTCAGCCAAATGTACAGTTTTGCTGGCCTCAGCCACTTCATACCAAACACATCACGGGTTGGGCTCAGCCCATAGCAAACACGTCCTTATAATATAACACCTATTTTAAAAGTAAAATCATGCCATTTTTAAGTATTGATATATTCATATTTTTATGTAAAGAAAAATAATTCAGATGACACGACAAGCACCTGGGGAATTAACAGGCGCATGTTGCTTGCGTTTTGTAAAGATACAATTACAAATAACATTTTTGTTACCAATTCTCATTTTATTATTTACAATAGGTCAAAACATTTATCATATTTTTCAATCTTACTGTGACATTCATATTGAAATAAAAAGTTAACGGTTAGTTTTAAATTTTTTACTATTTATATTGGATTTGCTCTATACATAAAAACAAATTAATATTTTTTTAAATACCAAGTTAACGGTTAGTTTTACTTTTTTTTAATAGAATATTGGATTATTAAATTTTATTTCATTTATTATCTCCTTAATTTTTATTTTTTTTATGAATAAATACTTCAAAATTCCCTAAGCAGGAAATAAAGCGTCAAAGAAAGCAATGTGTCCACATGGCAGTGGTCACAGAACGGATAGCTGTTACTTTGTTTTTTTGTTTTTTGTTTTGTTTTTTGTTTTTGGAGGACTTCTAAAATATGATGATAAATATCTTTTTGCATCACCCTCTACTACCACAATCTATTCTGTATTAAATTTTTTTTTTCCTTCAAAATTTAGAATCTCTATGCAGTGAGTATGGAGCGAAAGGACCCACAAGCATGTGAGAGTTATTTTGTGCTTCAGAAGTCAGAACTGCGTTTCTCCAAGCTCTGTATCACTGTATAAAGTGAGTTTACTTAATTTGCACTCCAACTGTTTGTTTAATGGTTTCGAGGGGGGTTTTGGTGTCTCATGCGGCACAAAGTGTTGAATTTTGGAATCTTCTTGTGCTTAAAGTATACTAGTCTTCGTCAGAAACAATGTTGACCGAAATCTTCGACAATTTTATATTTTGTTGAAGGCATTTTGATCTGGACTGAGATTTTGGTCAGTTGTCATGTGGGTATAGCGAAACGTAGAGGAAAATAAGCCCTTTTTTGGGAGGTTTGGTTGGACATTTTGCTGCATTAATTGCAATCTTGATAGGAAAGCTGGAGACTTTATGAGTCGAGTTCCTGCGTTATTGTAATTTCTCCACTATTTATTGCATATAACATTTAGTCGAAATATATTATGTGAATTGGGTTTCTACGGATTTGTGGTTTTCTCCTGAAAGTAGAAGCATTTGGGCATTTTTGCTCAAGATTTTTGGGGTACTTGCGCACAAAATTGTTATTCGGGCTTTTAAGAAAGTTCAGATTTTGCTCTGAGAGAGAGAGAGAGAGAGAGAGAGTTTAGATCAGGTTTCTGAGAAGTTCTTAGATTTGGGTTTTACATTTTTGGCTGCTCAAGATTTGAAGTGCACTGGTCTAGTGGTTGATTTCTCTCTGAGGGGTACTTAGGGAAATTCATTATCCGGGTTGCCTTTTGCAGAAATGGCTCCTGTGAAGTTGGGATCCAAGTCTGATGCATTTGAGAGGCAGGGCCAGGCTTGGTATGTTTCTTGAACCTTGAATGAACTTCTAACTATTGTGCTTTTGTGGATTTGTGGTGAATTTGAGATTTGAAATTTGGTCGGTGTCTGAAATATTTGTAGTATATGCTGCATTTTGACAATGCTTAATTTATTCGTGGAATCTATACTGTGCTTTGTTGCTCTACTTTCTTCATTACCAATGGACTGAGCTATATTTTAGTTGATTAAACTAAAAACTGCTTTTATCTGTGTGTGTGCGTGAGTTTGCAGTTTTTCCGGTTTAGCCCGGTAGAGTAATGAACATGAGTGTTGCAACTTCTTGAAACACTAGTTATTAGGGATGGCATTGTGTCAACATATTGTTATTTCTCATTTGGGAATAGTAATGTAATTTTTCTCTGGTCGGGTATTTGACAGGAAGTTTTTATTATATCTTGTCAAACGCAAGGTCAATATTTCGTATATTTGTGTAAGTTCCTTTTATTTCTAGGCTCAAGTTTTAAGCAAATGTTGATGAACTGAAAGCAAGCTAGGTCAAATATCAGACATAGACTCCATGAGTATGACATATTTAAAATATATTCAAACTTGCCACCACATTTTTCTGGCTAGTAAATTAATTTAATTCTTGTTGTTTAAAGCTATGACTTTTTAAAAGTGCAGCCTTTGAGGACAAGGTTGTTTCGAATGGGGGGAGTAATTGCTATCTGATAGAGCAAAACTTGGATATGGCCAGATTATTACTAGTTATTAATAGTCTGTTTTGGGGGATTTGATAGAGCTGATTTGCGGAACTTATTACTAGCAACTTAGTGGCTTGGTTGTGGGCAAATTATTAGGAAGATTGTATTATAAATAATGGTTCTGTTGAGGAGGGAGATAGACAGAAAATTAGTTTCAGTTTCTCTGTGTTTGGCCTTTGATTGGGTAGCTTCTTTGAAGGCCAGCTCGAAGACTTTCATTTGTTTCTTAAATCTACCAGAATGTGTTTAAATGTGACAGAGGCATGATGGGCATGGGAATAGCTATTTATTTTCTACTTTCAAGAACTTGACATTTTCCTTCTGAACCGTAGGTTTTGCTCTACTGGTCTCCCAAGTGATGTAGTAGTCGAAGTTGGGGAAATGTCGTTCCATCTTCACAAGGTATCATTTTGTGTTGTAATACAAAAATGACTCTTTTAGATGATCTTTAACTCCTATCGAACTGGATACATCTATATGAACGAAATCATTTTTTCCTCATTCTGCAAATTTGTATAATTTGGCTTCTTATTGTTGCCTCCGTAGTTTCTGAATTCAAGTTTGCCTTTCATAGTTTCCGTTACTTTCAAGAAGCGGAGTTATGGAAAGGCTCATAGCAGAGGCACCCGAAGGAGAAGAAGGTTGTATCATTAGGCTTCCCAACATTCCTGGTGGTGCGAAAACATTCGAGCTCGTTGCTAAATTTTGCTATGGAGTCAAACTTGAACTCACTGCTTCAAATGTGGTACCCCTTCGATGTGCTGCCGAGCATCTTGAAATGACTGAAGAGTATGGGGAGGGAAATCTCATATCTCAAACTGAAAACTTTCTTAACCAGGTAGTGATGAGAAACTGGAAGGATTCTCTAAAAGCACTCCGAACCTGTGATGACATTCTCTCTTATGCCGAACAACTTGATATTCCGAACCAATGCATTGATTCTTTGGCTGCCAAGGCGTGCAGTGACCCGAATTTATTTGGGTGGCCTGTGATGGAGCGTGGAGGCCCGATGCAGAGTCCGGGAGGAACTGTACTGTGGAACGGAATAAGCACTGGTGCTCGACCAAAACCTTCGAGCCTAGACTGGTGGTATGATGATGCGTCGGTTTTGAGTTTACCTCTTTATAAAAGGTTAATTTCGGCCATGGAGTCTCAGGGGGTAAACGAGGAAATAATTGCTGGTTCTGTCACTTCTTATGCTAAAAGGTACCTACCAGGACTAAATCGACGTCAGGGTCCCACCGAGTCAGTAGGATTCGTGGCCTCATTGCCAGAAGATGGCCAGAAGCTTTTACTTGAAGAGCTCGATTCTTTACTTCCCACACAGAAGGGTCTCGTCCCTACAAAATTTCTATTCGGTTTACTAAGAACAGCCAAGATTCTTCAAGCTGATCCTCCTTGTATATCGAACTTGGAGAAGAAGATCGGGTTGCAGCTCGATCAGGCAACTCTTGAGGATCTCTTGATGCCGACTTTTTGCTATTCGATGGAGACTTTATACGATGTAGACTGTGTGATGCGGATTCTTGATCATTTCTTGGCTATGGATCAGATAACTGGTGGTGCATCCCCAGGTTCGGACGGTCAATTAATCGGCTCGCCTTCACTTACACCGATCACAATGGTGGCCAAGCTGATCGATGGGTACCTTGCAGAGGTTGCACCCGATGTCAATCTAAAGTTCCTCAAGTTTCAAGCTCTTGCTTCTGCTGTGCCTGAGTATGCTCGCCCCTTGGACGATGGACTTTATCGTGCAATCGACATTTACCTAAAGGTGATTATTATTGATATTCCAGTAAATATGGGGTTTTTATTCTGTTTTTTTGAATTTATTGTTTTCTTTTTTTAGACCCTTCTGGTTATTGAAAAATCAGATGTAGCCACTTGTTCAGAAAAAAAAAAAGGATTCATTTTGACATATAAAAAGAAAAAGATACTCTTTCTGCAAATGACAAATTCAGTCTTCTCTCCATGCATCACGAAACTTGCAAAAGCTCGAGCTTCACTAATCGGATGCATGGGAAGAAGACAAAGCTTGTCTTTTACGAGTTTATTACTATTTGCAATCTGTATAGTACGCGTTTTTACCAGATGCAACATAAAGAAGTTTTTTTTTTCTCAGATTGCTTCCTACACGACGTTATCAATTGCAACCTAAAGTATTTATTTTCCACCAAGAAAACTAAGAAACTAATTAAAAAGAATCTTAGGTTGCAACTGATAAAAAACGCGGATAGTACTGGTTGCAAGTTGTATTTAATCCTTAGTCTTTCATTCTGAACTTCGTCTTTCACAACATATGAACCTTACACAATATTACATTCCTCCTGCAGTCTCATCCATGGCTGTCCGATTCTGAGCGAGAACAGCTCTGCAAGCTGATGGACTGCCAGAAACTCTCGTTGGAAGCTTGTACACACGCAGCTCAAAACGAGAGGCTGCCTTTGAGAACAATCATCCAAGTTCTCTTCTTCGAACAGCTACAGCTGAGGACATCTATTGCAGGCTGCTTCCTTGTTTCCGACAATCTCGCTGGATCCAGAGAAGGACCCAATGATGGATGCTGGCCAACCTCGACTGCGAGGGAAAACCAGGTTCTGAAGGTGGGCATGGATAGCATGAGAACCAGGGTGTCTGAGCTTGAAAACGAGTGTTCGAACATGAGACGGGAGATCAAGAGTCTGGGTCGAGTAAAAGGGTCGTCGTCTAGTAGCATTTGGGGGAACGTGTCCAAGAGGTTCGGAGTCGGGCTGAAGGCCCAAATATGCAGTGCTCAAGAGGGGTCTGTAAGTAAGCAGAACAATTGTGTTGAAAAGATTGAAAAATCAAAAGATAAACACAGGAAGGAGAAGGAGAAGAAAAGATGACTTCAGATGAATGATTTCTCTTCATTTTTCTTGATTTTTTTCTTTCTTTTTGATTCTCTTTTTATATTTATATATTTGTTGTAGTTTGTCCGTATAAGACCGTCTTACAGTAAGACAAACGGTCAAATAGTCAAATATGATTTTTTTTTTTGTGAGAAAAATGTGTTAAATATGATTAACAGCCAACACGGTTAACAATTTTGATATTGACCAAATTTGACTTATTTTACTATATGTCTTATCGTCAGACCGTCTTACTAGAGTTTTTGCCGGGTTTGACATAGCCCATCTTTCCCATTCTTTGCCACTGAACTTGTAAGTTGGGTAGAGGTCTGTCTATTTTAGTGGTTTATGTACTTGTTAAGGTTTTGTGGATTGGGATAATTATGTCATCTATGAGTCTGTATGGCATAAAGTGATATTTATAACATGCAAATGATGAGATTAATGCTCTATAATAAGTAGTGATTTTTTATAAAAATTGTGTCGTTTACAATTTTAATTTCAAGATTAAGTTAGTATTGCATAATCTGTAATTTATAGGGTTCAATTGTTTTAAAGTTTGTTCACTATGTTGTATTTAAAATTCCTATAGTTTCAATACTCTGCTGATTTTCAATATTGAACACTATCTTAAATCTGAACTAAAAAACAATTAAAATGCAAAAGAAAAAATTACTCTCACCTTATGCTTCATCTGTCTCAAAACCAGAACTTAAAAATAAGTTTTGTCCTAGAAAAAATCCGTTCTTCAAAAGTCAAGTTCTTGTATTATTACAAGTAAAACTTTAAATATTTATTATGGGATTGAATAAGTTAAATCGAAGATTAAAAAAAAAAAAAATCCTTATAAGTAAAAATATATATTTTGTAAATATGATACCTATTTTCTTATCACGGTAGTAATCAATAGACGATTAATTAGGAGTGTCAATTCGGATTATCGGATCGGGTTCGTGATCAATTTCGGATTATTCGGGTTATATATAAATAATATATAATTATTACATTTTAAAGATAAATTATTAATTTCGAATTGCTTCGGATCAAAATTGGGTTAATCGAGTCATGCCGGATTAGTTTTGAATTTCTCTCAATAAATTCATATCGGATGAAGTCGGGTTTACCAGATCTGTCGGGTCGGGTTAGGGTTTGGCCCGCACGATTAACCCGTAACCTCATTCCAAAGTCATGCCCACGAAGATTGGGCCCAATAGCAACTCAGCCCAACAAAAATCTTGTCGCCAGTGTGTCTCTCTCCTATTATCTTCAGTTTGAACTAGCTCTTCAGGGATTTTGATAACCATGAAGCGTTTTTCCTTAATTGCATAGAACCGCATGTAAGGGTTAGGCCAGTACTGTGTATACTTCCGAAACCGACGCGCCAACCCATGGGCGTGTTTCAGACGCGCCATTTTTTCGGTTGAAAGTAATTGCAGAGGGTCTTCCTTACAATAGAAAAATAAACGCCATTTCTTCTATTCTTCAAAAGTTCAAACCTCTTTCTCTCTCTCACGATACGTTAAAACTTAAAATATAAGAAAACGAATCCTAGATTTCGTTTAATTTTCAATTTTTGTATTTGAATAGTCAGAGATCGTTCTGGTTTTACCCCTCTTCATTTTATTGGATCTGAATCCCCTTTTTTCCGTTCTGATTCTTAACCCCTTTAGTTTCATACATTTGCCTAAATTACATTTAGTGAGAGAGAGTAGATCCTGCGAATTGAATCAATGCAATGGAGGCTGACAACAATGCCGTGGAAATAGAAACAGCAGAGGATACGGAGTTTTCGCCAGGGAGGGGTTTGGGCGGCCGCAAGTACAGGCCTGTGTTCGCGCACGACAATGATCGAGCGGTTCTCGAGATGTCGTCCATCGATCCTGGCGTCAGGGCGTCGTCTTCGGCTACGTTGGAAACCTCTAGTGATGTCAAGTAACTTAATTTTCACTTTCTTGTGGATTTTGGATTGGGAGATTTTTTTCTGTACTGTTAAAGGTGTTGTTGTTGTGGATGATTTTATGCAATCCCACGAGCCTTCTGTTTTTTTTTTTTTTTTTTTTTTTTTTTTCGTTTAATTTTGGATCAAAATAGAAAAATTAATTACAATGCTGTTGGGTTTTACCTTATGCTGAAGTAGAATGAAACTTTTGAAGTTGCTATACATGGTCACTCCAGTTGCCATATTGTTGTTTTCCAATTTGCTGCTGAATCTCACATCAATCAATTGGGTAAATTGGCTTTTAAGTCCGCTGTTAAGTGTTCCTACTGGTTTCTCTAGTGCTGAAATCTGGAAGCATTGCGAAATTCCAAAATTTATTACTGGAGGAGTGTTATGAGAATATGATTAATCTTACTGGTGTTAAACCAAGATAGTAAGCTGCAGGGATTTTATAGCTTTTATGGATATGGAATGCGTTAAATATGTTTCATCTAATACAGAAGTAGAAGGAGTTTCGACTAACTTTCTGAAATGGTTGTGCCACAAATGGTGAACAAAATGCTGACTCTTCCTCTAATTTTTATTGTTAATCCTCGACTCTTGCAACTAGTTTTTCTTAAGTCCGCAGGTTATATTTTAGTTTTATGCGTAGCATCATTCCATTAGTTTCTTAGATTGCCATGTGTCTGCACGAAGTACTGTGATGCGATATTCGTCCAACCCTTTTGAAAGGGACAAGATATTTGAGACATTGTGCATCAATTAAACGTTGCGCATAGTCCATTATTTTATAAAATTTAGGTTTTATTTTGAATATCCATATCCTGTACCCTGGAACCAAACATTTAACTATGAATATTCTGAACTTGTTGTATTCATAATTATTTTGCTTTGACATTCTGCACATTTTGGAGGCATGGTGCTTATTTATCTCTTTGTTCTGAAGTTATTTTACTAGTTTTATGCCTTTCTCAGTTAGTTGCATGTTTGCATGGCCCTTGTGCATTTGCAGAAAAGTCAAAGTGGCATCTGAGGAAAGACACGAGACGCTACCTAATCATGGAGGTCTCAATGGCTCACATTCAGAATCCAAGTTGGAGTTATTTGGTTTTGACTCACTTGTCAATATTCTGGGGCTCAAAAGGTGTGCGATAAGAGATCATTTGTTCGTGTATTCACGTTTTTATCATGTTTCATGTTAATAACCACATGTATGTTTTACATGAGGGTTGTTTCTCTTGTAATTGGCATTCTCGAGAATATTTTTATTGATGGTTTCATTAGTTATAGACTGAATCATGTCATGATTGTGTTCATGTCCCAGCATGGCTGCTGATCAGGTTCAGACCCCCTTGAGTCCTAGAGATGGAGATGATGCACCAGCTCATGTCGAGCGTCCAAAGGTATTGGTGAATAATTTGTGTTAGGTATTACTGAATATTTAGTTCTACATCCTAATATTGAATGGTGATTGCCCCGTTTACTTAGTGGCAGGGTCATGCTTGTGATTTGTAGTACTTTTTCCTGACTTTTTCCTGTAACCTTCTAAGATGAAAGAGGTGCTTCAAATTAGAGATAAGTCTTACTTGTAGCTTGAGTATTGATGAGAAAGCACCACAAGGTAGGATATAGCTTGGGAGAAGAATTATAACGCTTGATGAACTAATATTTAGGGCAAGTAGTTTACCTTCTCTTCGCGATGGTTTACTGAAGTTGTGAAGAACACTGAAGCTATATTTGTAAAAGTTGGTCTGTATTGAAGAGCTTAATGTTTTGGACTGCACTGTTGGTGGACATACTTAAATTTTTGAGGCAATGAGCTTTGTTTTTCTGTTTATCCAGTTTTTCTTAATCAATTTTATTTCCAGTTACATTGATTACTTAGTTCTTTACTTATAGTTTCTTAGTTTATAGCCTGGTACAAAACCTAAGATATTTGCCATTTCTGTTTATAGGAAAGAAATAAGTTGATGGAATTAGATCCCCCTGAGGAAGCACTCATGTCATGTTTGCACTAGTGGATACTAGATTGACACAAATGTTCGATCCATTTACTCGAGTCTTTAGAATTTTTGGGAATAGTCATGAGACTTTAGAAGATGTTTGGAGTAGGATCAAATATAGAGTTGCTTTATGGTCGTCGTGTCATAGATTTTTTTAGGCATTTTCTGTATCTGATGTAGTGAGGAATTGGAGTTCCCCTATGTAGTCCTGGATTGTAATTTACAGATGTACTGTGTGTGAGGGATATCTCATCCCTTACTCATTTTCAATTGCAATAAAATTTATGTTTCTTATAAAAAAAATGGATCCATTTGCTCGAGTCCAGAAGCAAAGACAATCCTAGTTCATTCTGATTATGACTCAAAAAGTGTGCTAGACTAGTTTCTCCTTGACACTGAAATCAATTTTTTGGGTATGGCCGTATGGGCATGTCCATGAGATTTCTCTACTTCTATTTAAAGAAGCTTTTGAAGTAATTGGAGTGGCCCATGCAAAGTATTTTGGAGAAAAAAGAAGAGTTGGTACTTTTGGTCTTTCTGTTGAAAAACATCTATATGTTGATCCCACCTTCCTTGTCCTTTTCCTTCCCTTTACTAATTAAAGTTGAGAACACATCAGTTTGTATGAGTGGTGCAGTATAGAAACTAAAGCAGAGGTACCGTATTTTGATCTTCCTTTCTGTGTTCCTTTATTATCGTGTTGCTCTATTTTGGAACTTATAAACATTTACCTTGATGTTTTACTTTCTGGAATATCTTCTCTCTCTCTCTCTCGGTATCTCTCTCCCTCTCCTTCTATCTATCTATCTATCTATCTATCTATC
>JAUEKW010148488.1:0-10167 GCA_032274785.1 Ajuga reptans
GAAGAGAAAATGGATTATGGGAGTGTGTGACTTGAACTATTGATTTGTCTGTGTAGATACATGTCTGCCACATATGAATTCACAACCAAATGTGTCTTTGTTCCAATCACTGTACTGTAACACCCGTAAAATATTTTTATTATTATATTGAGATCTATATTATTTTAGGGCCTAACTATATTGGTTTTAAGTTATTTCATAGTCTATTATTGGAGCTTATGTTATAGAACCAAAGCCCAAGCCCATATTTTTCCTTACGAAATAAGAAAACACTTTCATATTCTATTTAGGAGTCATAAAACCCCAAGAATATAGCTATATATATACATGAGATTCATATCATAAATCAAAATCACAACCCAAACCATCTACCTTTTCCACTAAATTTTCGTCCATATTATTCTAGTATTTTTATTGTGTTAGTTTCATCTTTTAATCATCTCCTCCAATAGACAGGTATTCTATTTCAAAATTTCTTTACTCTATCTCTCGAACTTAAAAAAAATTATGAAATTTTAATATGTTGTATAATTTCATGTTTTAGAGTTTCTGTAAACATTTCGACTTCATTGAACGAATATTTATTTTATATAATTTTTCTAATACTTCCCGTAAAATCTGAAATTTTCTCTATTTTAATTTACAAAATTCGAAAACTATATTTAAATTACTCCAAAAATTCTGATTTCTGAATATGTTATTCAAATATATGTCTTTTATGATATATTAAAAATTTAAAGAGTTTCATCTGTTATTTTTCGAGTTATAGAAGTTTTTCCACCACTGCGCTGATATTTCTGTTTCAATAATTCGACTTTACAAAATTCAAAATCCATAGTTATACATTTTAGAATTTTCTAACCTTTTAATATGATACTTATATGTGAGTCTCTGGACTAATTAAATTTTTAAAGTTTTACCCCTTACCGCTTTTGAGATAAAAATTATTTATAACCCGTTGCGCAGAAAATCAATTTGTACAAGTTTTATATTTCTTCCAAAACTTCCTAAAACCTCTATCAAACCCTAGATTCCCAATTTTTCCAAATCTCATATCTTGAAGACCTAGATAGATTGATTTTATATTTGCATCAAAATGCGAAGGAGGCTAGCGAAGGCTAAGGACAATAGGACAACATGCATC
This sequence comes from Ajuga reptans, assembly GCA_032274785.1. NCBI lineage: Eukaryota > Viridiplantae > Streptophyta > Magnoliopsida > Lamiales > Lamiaceae > Ajuga > Ajuga reptans. The sequence continues at coordinate 1,145 of JAUEKW010148488.1, forward strand.
TACATACTTCTATTTTCAAGGTGGAGACTATTTCTATCTATGAGTTGTTTGTCTACTTTAAATGCTTTGAATGTAATGTTAATGTCTAAGCACAACATTTCATAGACAACAGGCTATAGGTTCCTTGTTATGATATGCTATGCTATGCTATGTGCTTTGCTATGCTCAATAGGGAACATCTATTTTTATAGTGTGTTGTATGCATTCATTAATTATTGCATGAATTGTATTTAAGGTTGACAAACTTGTGGGATTCTATCTATTCTATGGGCTATGTTTGTTTACTCTAAATGCCATGACTGGATGTTAATGTCTAAGCGCAACATTCCATAGACTAACTTTGTGTTGCAGGTTACAGGTTACAGGTTACAGGTTAATGTTTAAGGTTGACAGGCTACAGGTTAATGTTTAAGGTTGACAAACTTGTGGGATTCTATCTATTCTATGGGCTATGTTTGTTTACTCTAAATGCCATGGCTGGATGTTAATGTCTAAGCGCAACATTCCATAGACTATATGCAAAAGTTACATGTTATGCTATGCTTTGTGTTGTGATATTCTATGCTCAACATGCAACATGTTATTCACTATGTTATGATATGCTTCGTGCTGTGCTATGCTATGCTCAACAGACTACAAGTTATTCGCTATGCTATGCTATGCTCAACAGGCAACAAGTTTACTATATTGGTAAACATCTATTTTACAGTGTGTTGTATGCTTTCATTGATTTAACATGATTTGTATTTAAGGTCGACAAACATGTCCCCACTGAGCCCGTCCCGTGACTTGCTCACCCCATTCTATTTTTTCAGTTTCTACAGGTCATTGGAGCTTGTTTGTGGGACGAGGAGGCGGTGGATGTCATGATCATTATGCACGTCGTATATGCATTAACTAGAAGGATATATGGACTATCAAAATCTCATCAGCTTCGACATTGATTGAAGAGGAAGCTTTGGTTTTCTGCGCTAATTGAAGAAAATGGTTTGGGCTAGGGAAGATTAGTCCAAGATAATCTCATTGGGCATGGTTTTACGGGATCAAATCATCTGTTTCAGTATTACCATTCCACCATATATTCCACATAATATGAGATTGCCACATATCCCATGATCATTATTTATTTTTTAAATTAAAATATTATGGAACTTGTGTCAATCCCACAACATGTAAAATACATAGTGGAATACAGAATATTGGAACAAATTATTTCAAGCCAAGTTTTGCATTAATTAGTTGTAGAGATCTCATTTCCTTTTAATATTTGTGAGCAAATCAAATTTAAGCACTAACAATTAAGAAACATCACTCGGAGAAAATAGACCAAAATTCCTAGAGCCCTCCTGTTTTGTTGACCAGCCAATAATTATGAAACTGAAACCCAAAAGTAGCATATTTAATTAATCAATATTATGATAATTGTACGTGTTGGCCCCACAACTAGCATGACGCACGAATTGCACGAAACGAACAACTGTTGGCATAAGCCACATCCTATCAAATCCTCCCTTCTGTTTTCCATGTTCAACTCTCTATTCTATACATAAATTAAAAGTTTACAATATATTACATCCGTCTCATAAAAAGAGTCCTATATCAAAATTACTTATTGACCCATAAAAAGAGTCCTATTTGAAAAGCCAAAGTTAGTTAAATATAAAAGTTACTTTGATGCCCTTATAAAATAATGTAATACTTTGATGTCAATAGGATAATTGATGAGTTTAACAAATTTGTAAGGGTAATGATTACAATCATCCACTTGCAAATGATTGTACATTGACTAAGTGGACCAAAGAGAAAAAGTTGTACATCCATCAAATAAGACTCTTTTTATGGGACGGAGGGAGTAAATGGTAAATATTGGACCCCAACCCAAGAGCCCGAGAACCACTAACTATTATCCTGTGAAACTGATCTATGAATCTTGATCCGAGTTGCTAAAAATTTGAAAAATAGTAATTTATTTCGACTAAAATGGATCATCTGAAACCCGATCCATGATTTTCTTCTTCTTTTATTTTTTGTTTTTGAGAAAGTGGTGACGACTTGTTTGAAACAACTTTAGTTGGTAAAAAAGGAACTGAATAATCCCCCGAGTTCAATTAATGTGTTCAGTGCAGTGCACAGCACCACAACGATTTTGAACTGCAAGTTACTTTGACCACGGTTTTGTGTGTGTACTAATCAAGGCAGGTAAAAAGGAAAAAATAAAATATAATTAATAATTAGAGTATCTGGATTCCAATTTAATAATATTTGGGCCAAGTCGTTTTCAATATAAAGCCCACAGTTGCACGGTTAATCAAATTAACGCGGCGTACAGTTCTATGGCTATGGTTGTGCTAGAATGTAGTGGGTCGTAGTATATTCGGATGAGATATATTATTCGGATCTTGGAGTCCAACTACATCCAAAAAAGTGTGTGTATGGATGAGGCAGGGTTGGATATGAACGGTAGAAGTCAAATCAATAGTTTTTTTTTTTTTTTTGAAGACGGGGGAACCCGCAGCCGCTACTCTTCGAGTGCGCACTGGGTAAACCCTCGGGCTGACGTAATAGCCTGCAAACCACGCCAACCAGGTAAACACACAAGATGTGTGACAGGCTCAGACCAAGAAAGTGTGTGTATGGATGAGGTAGGGTTGGATATGAACTGTAGAAGTCAAATCAATAGTTTTTTGTAGTGTGTGGATGTATACTGTAGCAGTCAAATCAATTTATTAAAATGATGGAAGTAGGATGGGACAAAGCCCATCCCCATCCCACTCAGCCCGAATGTAAGGATGGCCACATCTCACATCTGATGGGGCCACTCTAGCACAAACATAGCCTAAGAGATCCTTTTTTTTCTAAGCCAAAATTTATACTTTGTAAATAAAAAGTAAAACTTTTTTAATAGTACTTCCTCGTCTTATAATGAAAATTCTTCAACGAAAAAATGGTCCAAAAATGAGATGTTAATGTTTAAAAAATACATGTCTCGTTTTATTAGTTCATTTAACCAGTTAGATTTTTTAAGTTTCATGAATTATGAATATACGATTGGATAAGTTAAATAAAAAAACTTATATAAATACGAGGTGATAAAAGGTTGTGCATTTTAAAATAGAACTTTCATTATGAGCACTATTTTTAAAAGTATCAAGTTTTATCTTTAAAAATTATTAGTTTGAACGTATTGATCCCTCGCTCCAATTAAAAAAATGTCGTAAGAAAGGTTATTCTTCAAAAGTTAAAGTCAACTATTAGTTCAAATTAAAAAAAAAAAGAAACAAAAAACTCTTATGACCAAAATCGATGTAAATTCAAAAGTTAATCAATATATAGTTATTTCAAACTCATCAAAAAGTGAATATGTTTACTAATTTCCAGATTAAATACGGTAGAATTCATAAAATATGTATTTAAAAAGTGATGAAAATGTGTTAAAGTTATCTTTAGTGATAGGATAACCAGGCTAATGATTACGATAGTTATTAAAATTTGTGAGATGATTGGATAAGGTATAGAAAGAAATAAGAAAAAAATAAAGGAAAAACTGTAGTAAGTGTTAGCTTTTCTTGGAAAAAGAGAATACAGTTGGATTTACCCAACTCAAAAGAATAAGCCTCAGTATAAATACAAATAAACATAGTCTCCATATCTATAAACAAATATAGTCTTAATATCTATTGTTCAATTCAGACAAAGCGGATAAGATCATCTATTTTAAACGGTGTTTCATCGTCTATTCTAACTTAATTAGTACATGCCACGTATGCAAAATGATATTATGGTGAAATGTGACGCAATACATTTATGTACATCTAGTTTCTTAATATTCTCGTGAACATTTGGAAAAAATTATGCCTCCTAAAAATTTATGCCTATAATTTTGGCCTCCCAAGTGTTTCTCGTAGTATCTTGTCCTAAAGCAAAACTCAAAAATATTTAAGGTGTTGAGCATTTCAGTTTTCTTTAGAGATTTTTCTTGGACTATATGAATATATACGGTGAAGGTCTAAAATGAAAGAATGTTATAATTTATTTAAGGGTTAATTACACAACAATTCACCACTTTTTGGTCAATTATCAATTACAACATGACATTTAAAATCTAACGTAAAAATAAACAACCTAACAATTTTTTTTCAATTAGATATATATTGATCATTTCGGGCCCCAATTGATCATTTTCGGCTCCAATTGATGATGTGGAGTGCGAAACTTAAAATCGAGCCCAAATATGCGATCATGACGAAAACCTTTTTTTTTTTTAAACTTTCTACACTTTAAGAAAATACATCGTTTTAATATTTAGTGCTTATTTTTTCTTATTTTTTTAATAACCGCACCTCCATTTAAAATTTTGCAAGAAATTAAGAATCATTATAAGAATAAAGGTTAGCATTCAATTGCTGAAGCCTGAAGGCACTCGATCAATTGCATTTTCCAAATCATGACATATTCATTGTCTTTTACGAATTCATTCCAGAACTTCCTTTGAGAAAGACTCTTGTACGTTTTGCTATTACTCGAGAATCAGAACTTCGATTTCTCTGTTCCTGTTTTATACAAGACTTGTTTTCTTAAAAACTTTCAATTATTCATAAAAAGGTTTTTCTTATTCAAATTAGTGTACAATCAACACGATTTCTCTGTTTCTTGAAGTGTAGGAAATAAAAAAATAAAAAGATTTTTGACATAGTCGCGTATCTGGACCCGATTTTAAATTTCGGGCTCCACATCATCAATTGGAGCCCAAAAATAGCCTATATGTATCTAATTGAAAAAAATTATTAGGTGGTGCATTTTTACGTTATGTTTCAAAGGTTATGTTGTAATTGATAATTGATCAAAATATGGTGAATTTTCATGTAATTAATCCTTTATTTAATATAATAAAATACAATTAGTTATACTTACTATTCTAAAAATCTCTGCTTAACTTCACTTAGGACCCATATAGATTCTAAGTTTATCTTTTGCAGTCTACACTTATTGTTTGATTAGGCCTGGTCCAGAACTCTATTAATCTTGTCTTTATCCTAAGTGATTCGAGATTTTTTTTTAAAAACGATATTTACAAGGTGTTTCATCGAAAGCTCTATTAATTTAGAGTCGTACTATAAGGAAAATAAAACATTAGTCGGTCAGCGAATTTGGAAATCAATATCTAATTCTGAGTTTAGTTATTATCTCACGAGTTCACTAATCTAGCTTTTGTAGAGTCGAGCTCTAAATAATTTACGAGAAACCTTGATCATATGTAATTGTTAAGATTCTTTAGCGATCATAAATTTTATTACCTAAAGTTAGATAATTCCGTGGTATGAAATTAATAAAAATCGTGAAAACGTTCCTTACATTATTTGGTGTGAGAACATTTAATGATAACACGAAAAGTATAATGGATGGTAAAAAAAACTCACTAGTGATGGATGAAATGGAATGATTCAGAATAAATATTAAAATAATATAAATATCTTCACCCGCTTATTAGCTTTGACTGTTATGTTGATCTGCCTTAATAATTGTATTCAAAAAGAAAAATATTGACTTTGGACTGCTTAGAAGAAAGAGTCAACCAACAAGAAGCTTATGATACATAGTGGAAACATTAAGCATATCTACAAATTGGTGCTTTATTCACCAAGATTAAAATTTCCAGTACCTCTAAGATACCTCTAGAAATAGAGACGGGTTATATCCGTCACTAATATTTTGCTGTTTCACCACTGATAAGTTTGATCTCTAACCACAGCTCTAGCCAACAACACCAAACAAATACAACAATTCTAGACTGCAGAAACTCAAGATAAGAATTCAACAATGAAACTAAAACCAAGAACTTGCAGAATTGAAGAACACACACAATTTACGTGGTTCGGATTAAATCCTACGGCCACGGGAAACCAACACCAGAAATCTTCACTAATCGAATGAGAACAATACAGAATACAGATGAGAAGAAGCAATGACAGCTTCGAGAATACACACATGCACACTTGCTGTGTGTTTCTAAGTTCTAACTCCAACTCTCTCTCTCTCTCTAATATGATTTTTCTCTCCTGATGTATTGAAAGGAATGGAATACTGAAAAGCTATACAAACAGAATTAATAAGAAGGCTAAACTACGTCGCATCCGCTTAAAGAAGCAAAACTGAATCTGTTGCAATCAAGCAACCAAACCAACACCGTTTCAATGTCTTCAAAAAACTATTGAGAATACCGTTGGGAATAACTGTTTAATCTGTTACTTCAATGTCACCTTTCAACTTGATCCGTTTTAATCCTTCTGACTTAAAACACATTTCTTGATTTAATGACAAAAATACTCTTCACAATTCCCCACCTTGACATCCAAATCAAGACTAACCCAAAGCTTCCATCCTCTCTGACCCCACCTCAGATCTTACAGCTTCTTAACTAGAAGAAGCCAAACTCATATGCTCAATACAGTAAGAGAACTTAGCAACTGAAGTCGCTTTAGTCAGCACATCTGCTACATTCTTGTCAGTGTGTATTTTAACCACTTTAACTGAACCTTTTCCAACCTCCTCTCTTACAAAATGCATTCAGACATCTATATGCTTGCTCCTTTCATAAAAGACCTGGTGTTTGGACAAGCATATAGCACTAGCATTATCACAGTTTATTGTAACTGGTTTTTTGCTGCACACCAAATTCTGTCAGTAATCCTTTAAGCCAAATAGCTTCTTTTACTACCTCTGTCATAGCCATATACTCAGCTTCAGTTGTTGAGAAAGCAACAACTGATTGAAGTGTAGATTTCCAGCTAATGGTTGTGCCAAATAAAGTGAAAATATATCCAGTTTAAGATCTTCTATTTTCAATGTTAGCTGCATAATCTGAATCCACATATCCCTTCAAAGGTGAGTCATCTTCAGCATATTTCTTCTTGAAAACTAAACTCAAATCTGAAGATCCTTTCATATACCTTAATACCTTCTTGAGAGCTTCCCAGTGAAATCTGCCTGGATCAGCCATATACATGCTTATTACACTAATAGCATGTGCCAAATCAGGCCTTGTGCACACCATGGTGTACATTACACTCCCTACTGCACTTGCATAGGGAATTTGAGACATCTGCTTCCTTTCTTGCTCATTATAGGGCTTCTGATCCTTTGACAGCTTGCAACCTACACTCAGGGGTATTGTTACAGGTTTAGATTGATGCATATTGAATCTTTTCAGAACTTTATCTATGTAATCACTCTGAGATAACTTCAGAATACTTGTTTCTTTGTCTCTACTGATATCCATTCCAGGTATCCTATTTGCATCACCTAACTCCTTCATTTTAAACTTTGACTTTAGATCTTCCATTAGGACTTTGATTTCTACTTAATTCTTACTAGCAGCTAGCATATCATCCACATAGAGAAGAAGGAATACCACAGGCTCATCATTGACACACTTAATGTACACACAAGCATCATATTTAGATCTCTGAAAACTAATAACCAACATGTGTTCATCAAATTTTTTATACCACTGCCCAGGGCTTTGTCTAAGTTCATACAATGACTTCTCCAACTTGCATACCTTCCCTTCTTGTCCTGGAGAGACAAATCCCTCTGGCTGGTTCCTATATATTGTTTCTTCCAAGTCACCATGTAAAAATGTAGTTTTGACATCCAGTTGTTCTAAATACATGTTTTCTTGAACTACTAATGACAAAAGTATTCTTATGGAGCAGTGCTTAACAACATGTGAGAATATTTCATTGAAATCCACACCTTCTCTTTGAGTGAATCCCATTGCAACTAATCTAGCTTTAAACCTCACTTGTTTATGCTCAGTAGCTTCAATCTTCTTCTTGAAAATCCATTTATAGCTTATGAGTTTCTGCTTGTTAGGTCTGTTAACTAACTCCCAGGTTCTATTTTTTAACAGAGACTCAATCTCCTCCTGCATAGCAATGATCCATTGCTCCTTTTCAGACCCACTGACTGCTTCCTGATAACTTCTAGGTTCAGTAAAGTCAATTTCTTCAGCAACACTCAAAGCATAATGCACTAGATCAGCTTGTCCATATCTGGTAGGGGGATGTATGCTCCTTCTCTCTCTATCTCTTGTCAGCTTATAATTTTTCAGATTCACTTCTGAAGGGATACTTGCTTCTTCATCATCTTTTGCTTATGATAGAAAATCAATATTCTCATTATTTTCTGGACTACTTACTCGCCCCACCTTAATTTCAGCTTTGTTAGAAGTATCTTCTCCTTTTGAAATGGATTTATTAGACAAGTAAGGCATTCTGTCCTCTACAAACACTACATCTCTACTTACAATTATCTTACTATTACCTGGTTCCAAACACCATAATTTGTACCCCTTTACCCCAGTTGGATACCCCAACATCACACACCTTAGAGCCCTTGGTTCCAACTTATCTTGTATGATATGCATAAAAGCTTGGCAGCCAAAAGCCTTCAGATGAGAATACCTTGGTGCAATTCCACACCACAGCTCTTCTGGTGTTTTCATGTCCTTAGCTGAGGATAGAGGTGCCCAAAAAAACTGGGAACCGGGAACCGGGCCGGTTCGAACCGGCGGTCAACGGTTCCAAAACCGTTGACCACGGTTCCGGTTCCATGCATCCCCAAACCGTAACCGCCGGTTTGAACCGGCGGTTTGCACCGGAAAACCGCCAAAAATCGAACCGCCCCCGAACCGGCGGTTAAACCACCGGTTTTACCATATTTTTTTATTTTTTATTTTTTTTTTAAATATCGCGCGCCACGTGGACGGCTCAGATTAAATAGCCGTTGGAAAATCAACGGCCAAATTTAAAAAAACCAACCGGAACCGGCTGAACCGGCCCGGAACCGCCGGTTCAGCGGATAATATATATTTTTTTTTTTTAATGGACGGTTGAGACATCCACAGAGATAAGTCGAGGAAGGATAATAGTGATGGAGATGAGACAGCATCAGTCAGAGAATTAAAACTCAGCAATTTATTTAGTGTCAGTGTCATAATTATGGGTTTATTTAGTGGTATGGGC
>JAUEKW010148499.1:0-10166 GCA_032274785.1 Ajuga reptans
ATTCATTTCAACATTGTTTATTAAAAATAGTGTGATATGTACTTTTTTTTTATAAATTATTTTGAACTTATTTAAAATTTTTGAATGTCTTCTAAAGTTGTTCTAATATTTTATAGATAATTTCAAATAGTATAGATGAATGATTATATATTTAAAAGAAATTTTAGATTTTATTTTAATTATTTCATAATTTTGAAAAAAATTAATTTTTTATTTTTATTTTCTCATTGGAAATTATTTGATTTTTTTAACTTTTTTCGAAAATTAATTTTATAAATAATTTCAATATTTTCAGTTATTTTTTAATATTTTTATTGAATTTTAGAATTTAAAAAATAATTTTCTGATTTTTAAATAATTTTTTGATTTTTAAATATTTTTTATATTTTTTTATTTTTCTCGCCGGAATTTGTCGCCGGAGGTTGCAAAATGACGAATTCGTGAACTTTAGAGTGCTACTTGATACAAAATAAAGTTAAGGTTAAAAACGGAAAAAACGCGCAAAGTTCAGAGTGCAATTTGATATTAACTATTTTTTTAATCAAATGCAAGCCTAAAATCTCAATTACCCAACAAAAAATATATATACATTCCTCCCCCGTGCCTACATTTTTTCTTTTGTGGTGTTTGATCTTTCGTCCCTTGCACCTTTTTCCCTGTGGTTTTGCTCCACTGCATTTTATTTTTGCTGACGTTTGCCTTTTACTCCTTTGCCTCCTGTTATGTTATTTCTATCAAGTTCACCCATTCTTTGATAGAGCAAAAGGCCAAAAAATTGAAAATGAGACATTATTGTCTGATGTCCTTTTAGATCAAGAAGATTAAAAGTCCTACAAAATCAAGAAGCCGGTACACCCCAAATCTGATTTCCTAAGCCGAACCCGGTTCTTCAACTAAATTTTCACAACTGTATGCACAACCCCAAAAACAAAATTGCAGCACACTCATGCACGTGCACACAAAAATGCATCGAGAAAAGTGGAATTTCCCCGGAACATTGCCTTACATTGGCTCAAAAACAGTCACTATCATATGGATCACTTCGAAGACAATACTGCTGGATCTTCTCTGCATCTTTTTGCTGCAAAAAGAATACGCGACTGTACAAATATTTGCTTTGCCACCTATCTATAATAGCCAGGTCATTTTAGTAAAAGACGTAGTAGTAATCCACCAAACCAAAAATTACGGCCAATCAGTGCCCGCTGGTAATCCAGTTCAAACCATCTGTAACTTTCTCATAGCAGAACTCTCATCCTGAAATAAGATTTTCATTCTTCCATGTAAAACAAATCATAAACCAGCAGTTAAGAATCTCAGACTACCTAAAACCCTCTGCCTGCACTTATCTAGATCAAGTACTAGTGAGCAACACCTGATGACAATAAAATCAATTACCAAATCTAAAAAAATAATCTCTCTCTCTCTTTGTGGGGGGGGGGGGGGGGGGGGGGGGGGGGGCCCCGCGGGGGCAATTAACATATCTGTGTTAAATGTACATCTCAGAATTCAGAAATGGTGTTCTGGTTTAAGGCCTACCAATAGAACTGTTTAAAACGTTCTTGACAGTTGAAGTGAAATATCTATAACTTAATCATATAGGAACTATCTAAATTCTGTTAAATAAGAAAAATCATGAATTAATTTATATGTACTTATATTTGGACATTTATACAGCATTTAATATAACTCTTTGTTTTTTGGTATTTTACCAATTCAATCAACTAAAACATGAAAGAAATCAAGTACATCTATAATTTAATAAGCATTCCTCAAACCAAATAAATGTTAAATCGTACTCTATCAAATTAATTAGATGATTATTTAATTGAATACTTATATATATACATGTATGTGTGTGTGTCTTAAATTAACTAAAAAAAAAACATTGCTAGCACATTAATTTGCTAATATATGCAATAAATTATATTGAAAATGTTTTCCAAAAATGATATTTAAAGTTTTATCTTTTCTCCCATATTTCAATTTGCGGAAATAAATTGAGTTCATAGGGACGCAATGAATACTAGAACAAACTACAAAATCTGAAGGGACCTAGTCCTATTATTTTGTGTTATTGGAAGTTACTATGATCATAAAATTATGGGATTATATTCTAAATATCCGTCAATTAAGGAAGTTCAATGTAAGCAATAATTGTAGGTACACAGTTGTATTTTGGAGAAAAAAGATTATAGTAATATTTATTGACAGAAGTTCTAATATACTCCAACGGACAAAGCATGCTAAATATAAAAAGCTTACATCTTTAGCATGAAAAGGTGTGCCCATGTATGGATTCAGATTAGATGTTTCACTTTCAGCAGCTGATACAGAGTTACCTACAGAATGCCATGATTTTCACCACCCTGACATAAGAAAGAAGGAAAAAACACTAATATCAGACTCATCCCTAGTAAGCTGAAGTATAAGAACTACATTTCATCAGACTCAGAAAGCAGATCATTTAAAGGAAGATAATAAGAATCAACACAACAAAGGCCCTAGATATTGCTATTTGATTATGGCTTGATACAGAGCTCTTAAAGACATCAACTACACATTAACAGTATATATTCACTAATGTTCAAAATTCATTTAATCAGCAACTTATGGCTCCAAAAGCATTTTGCAGTAGTCATAAGGATATTAAATGAGCCGATAACTACAGATGTGAAAAAGTGCACTTCCAACTAGAGCCTCAGTCCATAAAGATCAGGTTTGATTTTTAAAACAGTCATCTGCCACCCCAGACCTCTTCCCGGACCTTATTGCCACCTGCCCCCGTGGCACATCTGGGACTGACAATCACCACTTGATTATGCTGTTACTATTGCAAACAAGCCAAACTTATGCAGAAAAATTATGCTTTAATGGATATTTAGTGGACAGACAACTTCCAGCCCTAGTAGTCCACTGAAAGCTTTTGGAAACACAAAATAGGATTTACGTGAGAAAAGCAGGTGGAGAGGACTCGTGAAATTGGTGGGATGGAGTTGCACTTCATTTTCCTTTCATCTTTCGGTCAGAGTCTGGGAGAGGAGGGGAGGGGATAAAGGACAAAACAGCCACTTGGACAGCACCACGCCACCACCACCATCACCATCAATACTTGCAGATTCACCAACACATACTTTTTCTCCAAGTCAGGCAACCTCCAACAGTACTATCACTTAATCCAATATCTATAATTTCTTTCTTAACTACCTTCATCCTAGTCTTCAACAGCCATCCTCTCCTTCTATGCCTTCCACTAATCTGCCAATCTAAGATAATAGATGTAGACGTTGCTATCTTTTATATTATTCCTCTACTGGGGGGTGATTGTTGTTGTGGGGGGAGGGGGGGGGGGGGGGCTACACCCAAATAATTCATAATCCTTTCTTTCTTACTTACATCCTTGCGTGTATTTCCCGAGATTCATCTTAACATATGCATCAATTGCCATCTTATGCATATATCGTGCTATAGCGGCCCAACACTCTGAGCCATAAAGCATGACTGGTCAAATAATAGTCTAATAACACTTTCTTCTCAATCTCGCAGGCATTCTTGTACCACATAAGACTCCTGATGTATTCCTCCACTCCCATGAATTTGCTCATTATCACCCACTCTTTTGCTTCACAATCTGCTCTAATAATGTGGTCTATAACTTCTTGAATGGCCCGTCTTTAGAACAATAGATTCAGCAAAAAACTTCACATTCTGGGCCTTTTCTATCATCAATCTCAATTGGGTTACCATTCTTCTAGATTCAACAAATTCATATGATAGATATTCCTATCTTGAGCGAGTAAATTTGAAATCCTTACCCTTAATAAGAGCCTTCACATTGTGAAACTTGGAAGGTAACACATGGAAATGCATTTGGTAACACCTAATCACTTCATAGTCTTTTTTCATGTGACAAAAACCAAAATGATGTTTCCATCTTATACATTATCAAGTGACCCTTAAGGCAATATGTTTTGGGTCATGTCAGGCTGAAGCAATCGCAGAAAACATCTAAAATATGGGGTTTTTACATAGCCTGTATCCCTCTAAAATTCATCAGCAACAACTAACACAACCAACTGTAGCAAAATGAATGTCAGGTGAGTGTGCAAAAAGAAAAGAAATAGCAACCAATCAGAACAATTTAGACTTCGAAAAAACTGAGCTGCACTTATCCAAGAATTTTTTTCATGGACCTGGTCTATATTATCCAACAAAAGGTTTTGCAATTTGAACTGGTTATATACACGATTAGGAAATCAACAATATGGGGATCAACCTCATTTATCTTTAATAGCATCCCCCTGAAGAGCAAAGTAAAAGATTGGGATCAACAGGGTGGCACTGTACCAAACAGGAATATTATGTTGTCTATGTCCTCATCATTATCCAACTCCTGACAAAGGAGCATCTCCTTTGTCTTTCCTTTGCTGCCGACCAAAACCTTTCTCCACATTCCTAACGCCACATATATTTCTTTGACAGTCTGACAATTGAAATCCAGATCATCCTAGGACACTATTTGCATGGATCCCTAATGCAACCAACTACTCCACTTTTATGACCCGCAACTTCACAATATTACAGTTTGACCAATTGAGCCTTCACAACTTAAGGTTCAAAATAGTTTGGCGAGAAAATGCCCTTTATCCCCCTCGAAATTCAAGTCCTTTCTCCTAAAACCCGAACTCCAAAAAGAAGGCAATAGCCCCACAACTTAAATAAATATAGCACATTTGCCTACAATCTAACATTCCTTTCAAAATATCGCCAGAGTCCCAACTTTCTAACAACTACGGAACTCAATGATAATGGCTGACCATCTCTATATTGAATTGAAAAGATATATAGCTGCCAACACTTCAATATTGGTTCAAGACTACATGATTAGTTGACACACTATTTTAATCAATATTTTCTAACTTATGTATGTTGGTTAAACCAGTGCATGTTTTGCATGGAAAAAGTAGGTGTGGTTGTAGCAATGGTTAAGATAGAGGTGATAGGACCATACCCCGTGTAGAAAAGCATCTTCTCTGCCATCTTCAAAAAGAGATGAGTAATATGCAGGATCATATATTGAGCCTCCAACAACATCATCAGACCCAGAGGGCTGTCTAACTATAGGAGTTGCAGGACTGAGAAAACTATTACTCTGATCTACATCAGTATATCGAGGAACAGAGGAGTCCATGGAAGAAGCACCTAGTCTATACATCTGCACCCATAATAGTGAAGACGATAACCTCACTGAAAATCCAATAATTTGCATGGTGAGTGTGAGCTTCACTGACAAACTAACAAAGGTTCCGTAAATCTCAGATGGAATATGCCTGCAAGCACAAATTAAGAATTTGAAATGATTGAAAGACAATGAAATATACGGACAATGTCATTACATCTTTTCTGTTAGGCATATAAACTAGGGAGCCCTAACTAAACCCAAAACCATGGTTAAAGGTAAAGGGTTGACTCCCACTTATATATCATTCCACATTCTCATGTGGAACCGATGTGGAATATCGTAACAATCCATCCTCCTTTCAAACCGGACGTCCACAGACGGCACACTCCGGGTGGCAACCCCCATACCAAGGCCCACTTCCCGGGTGGCAACCTCCCTTGGGCCCACATCCGGGGTGGCAACCCCTGGGCCCACCATCGGGTAGCCCCTTTCCGCAGTCCGCCCGGATCCGGCAGGTCGGACCAAATTGTTAAGCATATAAGCTAGGGAGCCCTAACTTAACCCAAAACCATGGTAAAAGGTAAATGGTTAACTCCCACTTATATATCCTTCCACATTCTCATGTGGAACCGATGTGGGATATCGTAACATTTTCAAGTGCAAAAAGGATATCACAAAACAACCACCCCTTCCATGGGAAAGGGGAGCATCTTAAACGTTTAGATGGTGAAAATAGCTGCCACATATACAACATACCAAGAACTAAAGCATGCACAAATCAGAATTAGGGAAAATTACAAATAACCATCCATACTTTGCGTGTTTTTGCAGTTTGCTATATAAAATTTGTTTGTTGCAAATTACCATCTCGAACAAATCTCAACCATTGATTGCCCAACTATTGACGGCTGAGATTTCTCTTAGATAGTAATTTGTAACAAAATCACAAGTTCAGATGGTGAGTTGCAACAACAAAAAAATTTATATGGCGAACTGCAAAAACGCATAAAGTTTGGATGGTAATCTGTAATTGTCCCTCAGAATTATGATGAAACAACAACTCGCAAGTTGCACCAAGCAGGAAAAAAAAATATATTCATAATTATGATAGAAATGGATGCCTGCAAGGTCCATCAAGGGGATGCCTCGCTTATGGGTTTGGAGATCAAGAGATTGGGAGAGGAAAATATACCATGCATAGGACCAGTGCTTTCATATCTGATTTTGTGGAACAGGTCATACCCCTCAATGTTCGGGCATAGTGAAAGTCATTCCCAATCCCATCATTATCACCATCTTTTTCCTTCCCCAACTCCAACCAAGCACCCCCTTAAATATTTCTCAATCCCCAAAATTTGCACTCTCAAAACCACAAACCCACAGTTCTTTAATCAACCACTTCTTACACATTCAAAGCTACCTAGCTTGCCCTCATAGCTGAAAAGTAGCTATAGTTACCGCATCAGTATAATCGAACAGTGAACCATCACACCTCAACTAATAACTTAAAATCCTTTAAGAATATTCTAACAGTCCCCAAGTATTTCTTAATGTTCAGTCTCCAAAAGCTAAGCCATCTTTCCCCTTTAATCTAGTAGCTTCCATCATGAAACACAACCCCATAACTACATACGTATTCTATATAAACACGAAAAAGCTTCTCATATCCTCAGCTGGATGTTAGTTTTCAAGAAATTATGGAGGTTATGCCCTTTCTCAGATATTAGATAATTGTTATGGCTGTTCCAAGCTTATATGCGGTGATGTTTCCAAATAGATCAAATGTTGTAGTGATGTTTCCAAATAGATTAAATGTTGTATTGACCTTAAGGGTAACCCTTTCATATAGTGGACCAATGATTAATCCTAACGAGAACCATAATTAAATCACATAACAAAAAATTAATATTATTCACTATGTATAAGAATCCCCAATAGGAAAGAGATAGAGCCTTAGTTTTATGCTTTATATATGAACTGCATAAGGTGCATATAATTAACTATTACTACCTAAGGAGTTCCTGTACAATATAGCCAGAGGGTGAGAGTACAGTCAGATGAGATATATTGCCAGTATAGAGAATGCATGCCCAACATTTTGCATAGAGAATTTAATGGTGACACTTTTTATTTGATAGACCAATAAATAATCCTAACAGACCAAAATTAAATGTCTTGTCAGAAATTATTTGCTTGCAAAAACACTCAAAACCCCAACTGGTAAAGAGAAGGGCCTCTGGAAATGAGAACTCGAGGGCCTATTAAGGATACTCAGACATTGAATAATTATAAAGTTGTTTTCACAGCAATCCACTCCACTAAGATGAAGACTGGAGAGATAGCATGATGGTTTACAATGAAATTTCACCGTAAATTTAAATAATGAAAAAATGAAGAGATTCAAGATGAGAAACTTGCAACTGCCTCCAGTATTGCAATATAATACTAATAACTACACAAAGTTTGTCCTTTGACGTTAACTATCTGGCACCTTAACTAAGTGGTCCAATAGAGATTCAAAGAGTTGTTACTACACCTTTAGCAATGAAATTTCATCAAATAAGAAACAAATCTGAGACCTATAAACACTATGTTTAGATCCCTGTGCATTCCTGTTCTTATGGAGCCTGATATATGTTTCAATTGCTGAAACTTTATTTGCCTTACCCAATCTAAATAAACTACGAAATACCGTAATGAAGCATTCAACGGATTTATATAGTGACTGGTTTATATGTCCTTGACAATAAGCAAATATTAACCACTAAATCCTTATTTATCCTCTTCTTTTTTTCCTTTCATAAGAATTTCAGATCTGACAAAACAATGTCTTGTTATTGTAACCAATTAATCCCAGAAATATAATTTTAAGGTAGAGGAACATGCATGTTTAGTCAATTGAAGTCCTTGAGAAAAGGCTAACTAACACCGATGCATGCATTTGCCCCTCCAAGTTTTCAACCACCTCACCTTTAAAAGAGTAAAATCTTCTAAATCTCATCAAGTTACACTCAATAAAGAAAGAATCAGAAAGGAAGCTTAGCTACACATTTTATGATTCAGTCATTTCATAGGGCAAAATGTCCAGGTTCAATTGCGTTCGTGAACTACCTTTAACAACAGAGAAGAACACTGTGCTCATGGACCATTGGCATACACATGATATATACATATATAAATGTACAAATATTTGTTTAGTAGCAGTTCCAATTGCAGGCAACTGTATGTCATGGAAACATATACATGTACTTTAACCAAATACTATATCAACAGAAAAAGGAGGGAAGATTACCATATGTGGTGAGAAAAGAGAAAGAACCAGGAAACGTCGAGCAAAATTGATAAGAAGAGGAGGACAGCGTAAGTCCTGGCAAGGCTCTGGCTGCTGCTTTCAATGGCGACGAGCGCGAACAACGAAATGACCAAATTGACGAGCAATACACCATTGTAGAACGCACCGATCGATCCAATCAAGGCGCAGCCAATTTGAGCGTAGATCAGTTTGACGACAAGACGCTGAATGTTGTCATAGTCTCGAATCCAGGCCTTTACGTCTGTCCACCTCAATCTACATCCACCACAACGCATCATATGCCAATTCAATTCACAGTCTGTATCTTCTTCACGTACTATTCTACCGCTCTACAATTAACAAGTGTTCCAGTGCTTGAAGCAAAGGTCTGAGTCTACATCGAACTGTACTAGCTGATTTTGATGGTTGGTTAGTATTCTCCAACTACCCCGCCCCTCTGCTCTCTAATATTTGTCTTGTTAAGCCAAACACTGCTCGTCTCTGATTCCCCCCTCCTCTCCGTTCAAATCAAATGAAGAAATTGAATTCTCTGGCGCACACATGGGAGGAAAGAAGAATACGAGAGAAATGGGGTTAGGGGAGACAGCTTGTGAGGAAGGGGCCCGGGCCCGGGTCGGGGCCTTAAATTAAAATGAGCGAGTTTATTAACCTTACCTTGCTTTGTAAATTGACAATTTATAAGTTCGGCCCTAAATCAAATCATATGTTCTATTTTAATCCATATCAAAAACAAAATTTTATACACTTATGAATCTAATCTTAAATCTTTTAAGCGTTAATCGTGAACCATAAAATAAAAGTATAGCATAATTATAAAGTTTAGAATTAAACCGTTGATTCTAAATTTGAGCTTGAAGCATGAACTTATGAATTCCTAAACTATTAATTATGATCCTATGGAACTTAACTATGAATCCTAAACAAAATTACTAAAAAAATTAAAAACATAAATTTATTTTGAGTGGAACACATAACTTGGTGCCGACAGAGCAAGCATTATGATTATGCGAATCTTAAATCTGTGTTTTAGAATTGAATATGGTAGAATTAGTATAGTAGGTGTTTAAAAAGCTATGAAAAGATTGATGATTTTTCTTTCTTTTACCACATCACAAGTCATAAGGAGTATAAACACCACTCTTATTTTTTTACAAACAAATAAAAATAAATTATTCATAGATGGGAGGATTAAGACACGATTTCCAGCTCTACACAGAACTCAAAATATCAATTACAAAACATTTGAGCAACAATCACTCTATTGGGGTCTAAAGTTGGGCACATCCCCATCTACCAATACTAACAAACCAAACAAGATAACAAAGATTACCTGGGTAACCCAAAATTAGGTAACCCCAAGAGAATCAAGAAGAATATAGTCTTTTAAACTATTACACGGATTCAGAGAAGAAAAGGAAAAATTATGTTTCTTTCTAATAGCTTCATTCTTCAGAAGGTCCGCAGCCCAGTTGCCTTCCCGGAAGATGTGAGTCAGTCTAATTTGAAGACGCCTTTGCAAATTAAAAAATTCTGCAAGTAATCAAGACCCAAAAACTTATTTCGTAAGCATGTACTCCCTCCGTCCCATAAAAAAAGTCCTGTTTGATGGATGTACAACTTTTTATCTTTGGTCAACTTAGTCAATGTACAACCCTTTGCAAGTGGGTGCTT
>JAUEKW010148531.1:0-10164 GCA_032274785.1 Ajuga reptans
TATTGAGGAAATGGTGTAAATAAAGGACCTTTTGTCAAGACGTGAAAAGTTAAAGGACCTTTCGGATAATTTTCCCTTTGAATTTTAAATTCAAATTCAAAGTTCTAGATAAGATTTTAATTTTGGTCCCTGGATTGGATAGAATTACTCTTTGGAGGGAATTTTGAATTTTAAATTCAAATTCAAAGTTCTATCAGAAATAACTTCCATATTCCCTCTATAAATAGAACTTTCATTGTTCTAATTCGGACACACACAATTCAGTCTGTTCCCTATTCTATTTCTTTCTCCTGTGACTTTTTCACTGTTTTATCTTGGGAGACTATTGCAATTCGGACAATTTTATCTTAAAGACAGAGTGCCACCACTCGACTCAGTGAACTTTTTCCAAACACAGAAACAACAGAGTTGAGGATCATAATTAATCTATTAGAGCTTAATGTTTGCGGTTTTGCAATTTTACTGTCATACATATTGAGATTTATTAGGTAAATACATTTACTGAGTTTGGCCAACTGTGTGTTTCGATATCCTTATTGATGCGTTGCCTCTGTTGGAAGACTATCTCTTCCCTGTTATACTGAGTGACTGATGAGACATTACACACCTCTTATTGAAAATGGCTCGTTTGGATAATGATGGTATATGCAATGTGGTGAGTCTGGACGTAGATAATCTAGTGATTTATTCGTACTAATTCCTTGGTTTTGCAGTTTGGAAAATGGACCCGGACAGTTTACGTTGGCCACCAATGTGCCAATGCAGCAGTGATCGCATGATTTTGCGTCAAGCAGGCAAAGATGGCGTTACCAAGGGTCGTTGGTATTACAAGTGCCCACTATACTCGGACCACACTAAGTCGTTTATTTGGTGCGATGAATTCCACCAATATGACAACCCCATTGATGTTCCACATTTTCTCAGAAGGCCTGTCCGTTTCACAACATGTAGCGGACGTAGTTGTGTGCCAGATAGTAGTACACCCCAGTGTAAACATCCAGATGGCGCACGACAAGCACACAACATTTATTCAGAGTTTTTGGGTGACTCGACATGTGCTAGTTCAGGCAACTACAATGAGGTACGCGCTTGGGAAGTCTTAGGGGTATTTGTTGGATGTCTTTTTGGGCCAATTTTAAATAAGGACAATTGCAAATGCACCAACGTTAAGCTTCGACGGCTGTTTGAGTTTAATGTGTATCTTGTAGACAAGACTTGTAAACTTTGTAGACTCTCTATTAATTAATTGCAGCAGCTTGACTCTCTATATGGTCCAATCAAGAGCACTTGCCATTAATGTAAATTGAGCACCACCATTTGTTTCATGGTTTGTGTGAATTATGTCTTACTTGTTGTATCACCACTAGGACACCAAAGTCAACTTTGTAAAAAGTATCATGTAATTATTACCCGCCTACCAAAATGGAGATGCTCATTGCCCCTCACTGAATTGTAAGTTATATGGAGAAATTACGCTTTCTGGAACATTGATGACCAAGCTGCCTACTTGTACGATGAGCATTGGTCAACCCAACATGACGAGTGTCTCATTTCAGCCCTCCTCGACCAAAAGAAAGAAGGCAAAGTAGAGAGCTTTGGCCTAAACTTTGACGGCGTCATTGCAGCGCAGCAACACGTTAACAACGCTCTCGGCACCAACTTCACTCAGCACAAGATCCACCTGGACGCCCCGCCAAGGGCTCATTACTGGGCTGGACATGTACTTGGACATGTACACCACTGGTTAAAGATTCAATACACCACTTTTCGAAGGCTCATTACTGGGCTCGACATGTACTTGGACGAGACACTTAACATGGTATTCGCCCCGCCAAGGCATTGGTTAAAGATGTTTGAGGTTAGTGCATTATAAAATATATTAAACCTTAGCATGTGACACTGAACTAACCGGTTCTTGCTATAAACTACAAATGTGATATGCATGAGAGTCTCTTCACAAAGGCCTACTTTCACCGAGGTGAGCCGCTGTATTCAGAACTTGAGGCCTTGTACGGATCACATGATGATGATCCTATGGGGCCTTTCAATGTCATTGACATTTCAAGCGATGATAATGAGGCTGACGGGCTCCCCCCTCCTATGGCCAACATTACGGAACACGAAGTTATTGAGATTTCCGATGACACCGCAGGTACTGTTAATCTTGGCATGATCAATAATGTGCCTGAAGTAATTGAAATAAGCGATACCATGGTTCTCCTAACACATCCCCAAGCTGCCTACGAGGAGATGGTAAACATAGACAACGACGAGGAGGTAGACTCCCCATGTGGATCTAAAAGTGCAAGGAGGCTACAGTTTGATGTGAAGGCACTCGCTAATGATATCGACGCTAAATCCACCAACCTAATCAACTTTTCACCCAGAAATATGCCCAGAGTGCCTTGGTCATTTTGCAAAGACCCTACCGCCTCTCCAGCGGGGACCGTCGTTAGTGGAACAGGCTCATTCGTGACTCCCGAATGGATGCGCCGACTCTCCAAGTGACTAATTTCTCAGGAGGCTTCTAGTAGTGGCTGCTAGTTTGGTGTGTTAGTAGGTTGTTGTACGTAAGTGCACTTGGTATCTTTTGATGTATATAGCCAACCACAGTGCTTGTTTGTAATGCTGAACCCATTTTGTTAGTTGTGAAACCCCGTCATGACTAGGTGGGTATAGTAAGTGTTAAGTTAAGGGCAGAGTCCCTCCGTTGATGGTTTGTTCTTGAACATGTGGTAGTACCACTGGTTTAATATTATAAATCCGTTTTCACTAATGTATCTACACCAAACAATATGCGCGCGACTACACCATAAGTTATTTAAAACACCTCTCTTTCAAAAATGAATTAAGCACTTTCTCTTTATTGGCAAGTAGCGACTTTTCCTTAACAATATACGCGCAACTACCCTATAAGGTATTTAAAACATTTTATTTTAGAAATTAATTAAGCACTTTCTCTTTATTTTAGAAATTAATTAAGCACTTTCTCTATTATCAATTAACTATTCATTATTCCCCCTGTCTCCAAAAGAGGATGATGCTTCCCCGGAATTTTCGTTGTCATCTGTGTCACTTTCATCACTGCCCGAAACTACTTCATTCACGTATGTCTTTAATACTGGAATGTACCTTCTCACCCTGTAGATATGTCCCTCAACTCTGTAGATTGCATGATCATAATAACTCTTTGACCAAGTGTATTGATCGTGAAGGCTTGCCAGAACTTGCCGGATTTCTTGGATGAAATTTGGAGGGTACGTGTCTGGATGATGCCGATTTGCTGTCAGAGGATAAAAAAAATTCATCGATAGTGGACTCCTTTATTCCATTTAGAACTGTTAAGCCTCGTGCTCTTGCATGGAAGTACTTTCCGTCAAAAGGTGAATCATTATAACATGTCCTTATCTGAGCATCAAATCTTCTGCGAATCTGGATTCCATCTAGATGAAACTTAAACTTTTCAACTTTTTACTGCAAGGATTTATTTGTAGGTGGAGTGGTAGTGCTTCTCACTTTCTTTGAAAACTCCACTTTTGCAACCACATATGTGCATGTTTCCTTTTTCATCTTCTTCTAAGAGAACTGCACCCCGGTAGCAATCACTCACGTCTGTTTGTAAGACCCTTTTTCTTTTGATGGAATTTTCTGTGCTGGAAGAGTCTTTGAGATTCGCTTAAGTTCTTTTACTGCTTATGTGCACCTTTGATTCCATGGAGGAGCATCTTTCCTTAGCTGGGCTGATAATACCGACCTGTGCTTGGATAGATCATGGATAAAATCTGCCATGTAGTTGACAATGCCAAGAAACTATTGTACTTGCTTGTATGAGATCTTTTCATCAGGGAATCCTTCAAGCTGGGTGTCAATGTTAGGTTAGAGATGATATTGTCCCTTTGAAATGTTCATGCCGAGGAAATCTACTTCTATTTCTCCTATGACCATCTTTTTTTCAGAGAGCATGATTCCGTATTATTGAACAATGTTGTGGAACTTTGCCAGCAATGCAGAGTGAGAATTAATATCTGGAGAAAATAGCAGGATATCGTCAATGTAGACCAAAGCATTAGACATGATAGGATCGAATATTTTTATCACCACCTTTTGAAATAGGGACGGGGCTGTCTTTAAACCAAAGGGCATGAATTTCCATTAATAGTGTCGATCTGGTATGTAAAAACCTGTCTTGGGCCTATCTTCTAGTTTAATTCCCAGTTGCCAGAAACCTGCTTTGAGATCAAACTTCGAGAAAACATGTGCTTGGGGAAGTTTCTTGAATAGGATCTCTCTTTTTGGTAATGGGAATTTGTCATCGGCAAGGAAATGGTTGAGTGGCTGGTAGTTGATTACCAACCTCAGCTTTCCACGAACTTGTTCTGCTCTTTTGTTGACATAGAAATATGTGAACACGTCACAAACTCTACTATTGACTGATGTACCACCGAAACAAACTACAAAAAGCAGCATATTTCTAATACAATACTAACAATTTCAGGCACAAATTTAAGATTGCTTACGGTTCGTCCTATTAAAATCATACAATATTGTAAAGTTTTCCCCAACACAAAAACTATAGTTCCCGGGGAAAAATTCATTAGGTTATGGATTTTAAGCTTTCAAGTCTGTTACAATCCCTTTTGCTGGTGTTTGCGAACAAAAGTCGGGCGAGCGTCGTCTGGTAGCCCCGTGAACATCTCGAGCCACTCCACATTCTTCACAAGGGTCATTGCTATGTCCATCTTCTCGTCTACAAACAACCCCAGGACTGTAGCCAGCATATTGTAGACGGTCTTGTGGGAGGAGGCAATGTCAGATTCATACCCTATACGGTGCGCAATGTCGTCCAAAATGTTCTCTGTATTACGGCATAGGGACCCCAATAGATCATACAGGCCCTCAACGATGTTATCCGTCGACTTCCACTTCTTAGACTTTGGCTACTTCACACTCTCACTTTGATCCTCTTGGTCGACGTTGTTGGCCTCGTTGCGTCGGAGTTCCTCCTCGGCATCCGGCGGGCATTAATCATTAGGGACCTCATGTTCAGGGTTCTCAGAATTCAACATATCGTTCACCGCATCCATCACATCCTCATCCATACCGCCGGTTGCACGGTCATTTCCAAATATTTCCTTCCAATCGTCGAAGTAAGGCCATTTCTTACACCGCATCCCTTTTGCATTATGATCAGCCTATCATTCGAGAATGATATTAAATCCTAAACAATGTCAATTTTAAGGTCTATAAGTCTAGTAGCCTTCTATTATACTTATTTAAAAACAACGTCGGAGCCGAACATGTTCTATGGCATCCCACTAACCGTTGGTGCATTGGATACGATGTTGTGTGTCAAACGAGATGCCAGTCTTTACCATTATCTCAGCAAGTAAAACATATTACCATTTCCAAACATGGAGTTTGGAGTTGATATGTGGGAGGGAGCGCATATCATTCGTCGGTAAAAATTTATGTAGGCCCTCTTCAACCACATTTAGGTAACCTGGC
Organism: Ajuga reptans; assembly: GCA_032274785.1. Classification (NCBI taxonomy): domain Eukaryota; kingdom Viridiplantae; phylum Streptophyta; class Magnoliopsida; order Lamiales; family Lamiaceae; genus Ajuga; species Ajuga reptans. The sequence continues at coordinate 5,506 of JAUEKW010148531.1, forward strand.
CTAAACTCCTTGTCCCCCCTTCATGCCATTGGCCACAAGTTATTTCAAGCACACAATAAGCATCTTGTCCTCTTCCTCAGGCCATACTCTCCTGCCATTGCTCCTACCCCCGCGTGAAGTAGCAACGCTACTACAGCCGTTGTCCATTGTATACCTACATGGACCAGTAATGGGCCACGAATGTATTAGAAATCACCTATAATCGAATGTAAATTTGAATGCTATTGAATGCAATCATTGTAACGAAGAACGAGCTAAATCTATGATCACACATAAAATATCCTTAACCACAAGACGTTCAATGTGTCATCTTAAACAACAATACGGACTGTCACACATAATTACCATTTTACAATTCAAAGATTGTATGCGCTATGTTGTCATCATCACTATAAAGGATTTCCAGATAGTAAACAACACACAACTAACAGAAGCAAGCCCTGGCCATACCACAACGCAATGAAAGCATAAAGTGTACCACAAACATAATAGATTCATTGTGCCCTATTGTAATTTCAGGTTAACAATTTTGTTGCCGATTTGCAAACATCTTTTGGGCCATCTCATCACAAAACAATGTCCACTCTGCTGAAGTCTGTGTGCAGTCAACATACTCATCTCCAGACTCGGTATCGGCGGGTAAGGGATTCTCATCTAACAGGCGTTCCATAGGGTCAACGGCCATCGCAGATCGTATGTAATTATGTAGCAAGAAGCAGCCATTATTATGAGGACATGTATCTTGATTGGATAGTAGCTGGTGCTGTGGAAAATGGCCCACATCATTTTTATTAACCCGAAAGCCCTCTCAATCACATTCCTTGCACGAGCGTGCCGCATGTTAAAGTGCTCCTGGTAGGTCCTTGGTCTTGAGGATGCCTCACCCCACTCACTGCAGTGGTACCTGATGCCCCGGTATGGCCCTAGGAACCCCTCGCCATTGGCATAACCGTTGTCGACCAGATAATAATTTCCTAAAAGAAAAACAATGACCAGGTTTTTTTAGTTGCAGGCGATAGATGGAGGTGCAGATGAATATAAGACTGGGTTGTGGTTGGTGAGAGCATTTAGGGCACGTGTTACCGAAGGGGACTCTTAAGCCGTAGGGCCTGTTGATAGCATCGCGCAGAACCCGCACGTTATTTGCGGATCCCTCACAACCGGGCAGGACATAGACGAACTAAATTACCCAATCACAAACAGCAAGCACACTAGTACTAATTTCCCCCTTTCGAGATCTGTATTTAGGTTTCTTAGATGTAAGAACCTTTACGGGGACATGCGTGCCATCTAATGCCCCTAAGGACCCCTAAAAAAGAAACAGCATGCGTTACTAAAAGTTAGTAAAAAAACCACAACAAGCCAGGACTTAATATTGGGGAAATATTTAAACTGCTATTAATACAAATGTTCATGCATTGAGTTTAGATAAATACCTCAAACTATCTCCACCGGTTGTTGGACGAGTCGGTGGTAACGGGCTCTAGGGTCACCAGGAACAATGCATGTAGTTTTAGGACATCGTGTAGCACTGAGTGGAAATATTGCGAGACGGTTTGGCTGGACCGAATGAAATCAAATTGTATAACGACATTTTTTATGCACAATAATTCTCAAGAATATTGCCACGTTTTCCTCAACCGAAACATATTTGGAATCTGTAACTCCACCTAGATCCTCTATCAAATAACATAGATGTCCGAATGCATTGCGGTCTATCCTAAGCTGATCTATGCATACGGTATCACTCAAACGGACAAGGCGCGTCATCCGTCTGACCTGTTCTGGAATTCGGCCAATTATGTTATACTTTATCCCTCTTACAGCAATAAGAGCCGAAGGGACGTCACTAATTTGTTTAAATAACTTAATTACCAGAAAGGCTGTAAGTAGTGTACGTAACCAGAGTTCTTCGCAAAGGTAGACAACTACAGCCCATTTTTGGGAGGTTGTAAATCAGCTGGGCCAATAAAAGTAGTGTAGATGTGTGACAATCCCAATAGAAGCACCTAGGGTCGATGGTGCGCTCAGGCAAAATGGATAAATAACAAGCTTATCGACGGTTGTAACTACAAATACTCATTCAAACAAAATTACCAGTGACATGGAACAAAATCATTATATTGAACAGAGAAACACAGAAACTAATATATCAGTCGGAACCGTCAACACACAACAACAAGAAGGCACCTACTCGATGTACAACTGAAAGATTTAAAAAGCTCCAAAAGCTTTTGGCATCCTAGGTTTCAAAAGGAAAGTGAAGGATGCCTTAGAACCCTAGGGGCTCAACCACGGTAACATGATTGATGAACACAAAACTAGAACAGTAAAGCTTGCGAGCCACCAGGGCAGCACCATCAGTACTTAACATAAAAGGTCTCATAATCAACGACTAATGCACCTCATAAGTGTGACCAACGTGCGAGAATGCGTGAAAATAGAAAAACAGGGTTGCACAATAATACCATATAAAAGTTTACCCCATATGTTATTACACAGTGGTGAACCCAAGCTTCTTCCTCGGCGGGGTTGATAGAGACGAGAAAACTAGGGTTCGCAAAATGCACAGGGTCTGCTCAGTTACATCAAATCTTTTGTTTTGGTGAAAGATTAAAATTATGTATTACCTTTTGGGGGGGGGGGATAAACTGGTACTTTCAATTGTTATATGTATCACTGTTGGGGAAGGAACAACTAATACCCCCAATTTTGGAGGTACTAACTATATGCGTGGCTACAGTAAATTAGGACCGGGCCTGTACGGAATATAGGGTTTAGGGCATTGGTGGTGTAGGCTACCAAATGGTGTATAAGCCAGCATAAGCCGGTATAAAACCACTTTTCCCATACTAATATGGGGGTTATACCACCAACCAAAACAACCGTATTTATATAAAAGTCCTTTATCGTGTACGAAAATATAAAGTGATCCAAATTTTATTTCTTCTAGTTATTATGTTTTTCCTACTGTTGCGTAGAATTTTCTATTTCAATAGTTTCAGTTTTAAAAATTTAAGTTCTATAGTCATACATCTTCAAAGTTTCTGAAATTTTAATACGACCTTTATAATTGAGTCTTAAACCTACAGTTAAATTTAGTAGTTTTATTCCTTGCGGTTTATGAGAAATAAAATAATTACTCACTACTACACAATAAATAAATGTGTGCAAGAATTCTCTGTTTCTTTCAAAATTTTCCTCAAACTTTCTTAAAGCCTCTAACAAGCCCTATATTCCAAATCCTCCAAATCTTAAAGACTTACTAATATATATTCCATATTAAAAGTACCATACTTAAATGCTAGGCAAAAGGACAATAGTACGTAGAGGGCTCCGTAGAGACGACAACAAACATTAAGAAACTACAAGACTTTGAGGTGGTGGTTTTAATTATACAAGTGGTTTATTGTTCATATTAATTTAATTGTGTAATGTCATTCATGATTGGATGTTTGTATGATTTATTAGAGGATGCAAGAGGCCTTAAATAGGTTAGGAATCGTTAAGTGGTCCTTAGGGGAGCTACCGTGCATATTAAAATTTATATTATTGCGCATTAATGTATGAGCCAGTGACTGTAAATAGGTTCAAGATCGTTAAGTGGTCCTTGGAGGCACCGTACTAAAGAGCCAGGGACTATGAATAGGTTCGAGATGGTTAAGTAGTGCTTGGAGGTACCGTGCTCTAAATTGTTGACTGTTGATTATATGAGTATGAATTTAATAATTCTATTTTACATAGTTGAATTTAATGTGAACAATGCCTAGCGCCCACTAATTATTTTTTCTTATACTAACCCTATCTAACAAATTTCAGATTAAAGAGATTGGAGCCGGCAAGGAGGTGATGGAGGCAGGAACAGATTAATTAGTAAAATGTTTATCTATTTTATCCACATTGAAAACTTTAAATTCTAGTGTTTTCGAAATTTAATTTTTTGGTCAAATTGCTGAGTCAGAATATTGTTAATCTCTTTTATTTTGGATTATTTTCATTTAGTAGCTTCCGCTATAAATTGAAGCTGAGAATTTTGGTAGTTTTATTGAAAAAAGAAAAATATTTATCAAAATTATGTACTTCATAAAAATTGTCATTAGGAATATAATATTCATATTTTTCGGACTGCCACTTTAGTAAAATATTATTGTATTAAATCCGGGGTGTTACAGTTTGTTATCAGAGAACGGTATACGTTTCTGTATTCTCATTCAAAACTTTTGAGAATTTTAAACTTGTCAAGCGTCAAAAGTTTTAAAGTAAAGGTCATAAATTTAAGGGTTAAAAATTATTTCCAACCTGAACTATGATCTAATTATCACTTTGGTTCCAAAACTTTTTTTACTATCACTTAAGTGCACGAACTACACGAAACTGTCACTTCAGTACCTACCGGTAACTTTCCAGCCAAAAGAGTGTCACATGTCCAGCATGTGATACAAAATATATTTTTTTACTATCACTTCAATGTCTGAACTACACGAAACTATCACTTTGCAACCTACCGGTAACTTTTCAGACCGAAACAACCCCAAATTTCATCCCCTTCCTCACAATCCACAACCACCACAAACTTCTCTAGCTATAATTGTTAATTTCATAGTTCCTATTTTATTTTCTGATTTGGAACTGTACTTTTTCTGGTCGAGTTATGTTAAG
>JAUEKW010148542.1:0-10161 GCA_032274785.1 Ajuga reptans
GGCAGCTTAACACACATTTTCAACAGCCCTCAGCTACTTTTCTCAGCAATTTTACTTCAGTCAACAGTGCCACAGCAGACTTCAGTCCCAACCAAATACAGTCCTAGTTTATCGTAGGTACATAGAACTGAGTAAAAATTAAAATATCAACTTAACACGTATACTGGTCAAGTTTTGCATAATTATCTACGACTTCAACACTCCATTAAACTCATTAATCAAATAATGACGATAAATCGCATAATTAATCAAAGTTGACTTTAGAAAATGATAATACATGTGATATTATAAAATTGGATTCAAAAAATGCATCCGAGAGAGAGTAAGTGATACTTATTGATGTATGAATAAAAAATAGAAATATCGACCAGACTTTGAAATGTACTATGGAGTACTACTCCCAATTATTCAATAGACTATAAAATCTGCCCCCCTAAGTCGGAAATGAATATAGTCGAAATCTCAAATTCGTCCTGAAAATCTTGAAAAACACAAGCCCTCAGAATCGTGGCATTATCAACCACTAGTAGCAGGATCCCACTTTACAAGATTCATCTCAGTAAAAATTTGTGGTTTTTTCTTATCTGTATATAATTTTGTTCAAAAATTGAAATTTTGATCCTATAAACTCCAATATACATATTGGTTTCTCTGCTTACAGATGATAAAATGTACAACTAATAACTGCATATCCCCCCCAACAAAACACACACACAACAAAGATGACTCCTCATTCTGCTGGTTTATTAGCTCTGCTTCTTAGCTCTTCAAAAGCCTTCATGCTTTCTGCATCGAATCCTCCGGCAAACTGAAACACGTTTCGGTTGTTAAACACTTACATTCACTCATGCTACTTAGTTTTGTGCTACACTGATATATATAGAGGAGTGTATGTATACCTGATGTACGCGGAAAGCAAACCGAACACCTTGTAGGAGCAAGAATTCTTTGTTGGGTTCCTTCTCCGGTTCATTCATCGCATCAAGCTCTGTTGACACACGTTTCATGTATTTTCGCGCTAATTGTACAGATGAAAGCTTGATCTGGATTAATACATCACATGTAGACATGTCATTAGTGTTTATGCATCAGAAACATATTATCCGAGTGTTTATCTAAATGAATACTAGGAATCTTGAATATTGTAAGATTACCTTGCCAACTACGCCAGAATCGAGTAGCCAGTCAGTCGGGATACCAAATTCCTTGTACCGTGAAACTGCCATGTCTCGTGTGCGCAACAATGCGTATACGCTATTCTCCACCCTATGTAAAAAAAAGGACAGAAATTGGCTCCATAAGTTTGTAGCCCTGTTTTCTCCATTATAGTTAAGCATCATTCATGAGGCAACTTACTTTTCGAGCAACTTGTACATCTTCTTGAGAGCAGGTTCACAAGGAAGATTTGTATCATCGGTGAATGTCGAAACATGCTTCTCTAATTTCATCAGGTCCTGATATTCAAAAGCTGCCTCTCTTAATGCATCTGCTTTCCCCTCTGGCCAATCAAAATGCTTCAGGACAGCTCGTTCGTCAACCTATCAGAGACGATTGAATAGATTTGTATCAAAGACGTAAAGCAGTTAGTTCCACGTCATCACCATTGTAAGAAGAGAAATACATACTAAGAAGGAGAGTTCCTCATCCAGCCAGTTAACAAACGCCACCAAGTCCTCTATGTTTGTAAAAGTAGCCGCTCGGACTTCAGTTGCCAACGACTGGACGAATTCACCTTGGGTCTCCACGTCAGCTTTAACCTGTTTCAAGACACGAGATTCTTCCATTGTCAGCATTTGTAAAACCTAAGTGCAATTACTTATGAAAAACACAAAACCAAGTTAACATACAGCCAACATGAATGATGATTTGTTCGCAATCTCCCCAATCATATTGCTCCTTGCATCTGAAGTGTTTGACGATGTTGTAATCACAGTCGACGTATCCTTCTTCGCCTCACGTTTCATCAACGACTGGTAGAATTCAACTAGCTCAGGCGCCCGGTGAACCTTATCACCACCCCCACCCCCTCTGGAGAGACTCCCTGGTGGAGGGGGTGGGCGGGGAGGTCCCCCAGGCGGCGGCGGCGGCGGTGGTGCACCTGGCGGAGGAGGCGGCGGAGGTGGACCTCCTGGGGCCCGTGGAGGAGCATTCGTATTTCTATCACCAGAAACACCGCCTGATGATTTAGGGGGTGGTCGTGGGACCCTAGGAGCACGTTTCTCGATTTGAGCAAGCTGCATTTTGCTAACTATTGGAGAATCAGCCTTGCTATCGTTCGACTGGTCATTCGAGTCCGTGGTAACAACTGGTTTTTCTTTAATAAGAGTGAGTTTCGGAGGCAAAGGCTTAGCATCAACCTTCAAAGGATTATCAAACTTCACTGCTCTTGCTTGCGTAGCTTTCTCCTTTATATGCTTCTCTCTCTCCAACGCAAGCTTATGGCGGTCCTTGTACGCAGGATACTTTTCATCCAAAACTCCTTCGACCGATTTAGACATCAACTGGAAAGAAGACGCAACGTTATTGAGTGAATCAGACGGAGGTATTTTAGGAGTTTCGGGCGAATTGAACTCGTCATTTTCTCCAGTTCCAAAACTAGTGATCGCCACACCATCTCCTGCATTTCTCATCATGAGGGCTTCTAACGGGCCCCTGGGCTGCCTGGCACTCATGCTGGGCCGGCTAGGAGACCCACCTGCCAACGATCTAGCTGGTGAAGAAAACGTGCTTGAATCGTCTCTTTTCCCCCACCTCTTCAGTTTTTGCATCAAACTAGGTTTCTTGCTAAGGCTACTGAATCTGCTTGTTGAACTATCAACAGACATATTATCAAAATCCTCACTATCAACAGAAGTGTTATCAAAGTTGCTTTCCATGTCAGTATCCCCTCCTCCACGCTCGGATCCCGCGTATTCTAACATCAGCTGTTTTGCCTTCTCTTGGGATTTTGGGCTCAGATTTTTACTCAAATCACGGGCTGATACTTTCCCAGACGGGGTTTGGTAGTTGCGAAGCTCATATCTTAGACACGCGTTTACCCAACGAAGATAAACCAGCTCCTCCACTTCACTGAATCTGTTCATTTGAAGCCCTTCAACTTGTTTAACTAGGTCCTCATTTGCATGTTTCAATTCATACACCTCTTCTCTTACCTTAGCCACCATTTCTGTCTGAAAAGAGCAAAAACTAGAGCATGTTAGAAATAGAATTCGACTACCATAATCTAGCATGAACCTCAAAGTACAATTACAAAAGGCAAACACTTAAATTTGATCCGTAAGACGGGAAATACTTATATCATAAAAAGTATTACTTTTTTATGTAAAAGTGTTAACCTTTATACAAAAGAAACAATTTTCAAAAGCAATAGTTTTCTGTAATAAAAGTAGCATTTTTTATGTCAAAAGTAACATTTTTTATGATAAAAGTAACTCTCGTTTTACGGAAGACAGTCTTAGTTACTCATTGTAGAATGATTTACCTCTGTCATGTTGGAAAGTGATTTAACCTTAGCCTCAGCAGAATCCAGTTTAACTATTAACTCCCTCTTTTCATACTGAAGCTCTTTGTTCTTCCTCTTAAGCTCCATAACCTCCACCTCCATCTCCTTCACAGCTTTCAGCTTCTTCTCGATTTCCGCGTCATTCTTGAACGATTCCTTCTCCTTTGCTTGAAGCCCACTAACTTGTTGCTTTAGCAACAAAAGCTGCCCTTTTGTCTGGTTAGTTTCAAGCTGGAATTGTTTCTGCAATTCCATTATTTTCTTTCTTGCCATTTCAAGCTCTTTCCTAGCATTGACTCCATGAAAGACCTCCTCTTGAAGCTTCTTCCTTTCAGCCTGCAATGAATTTATGGTGATATTAAGCATATCTATCTCCACTGTCTTAATCTTGAGCTGTTTCTGCAACTCAGCAATGCTCGATTCTTGCTCTTTTAATCCGTAATATTCTAGAAGCTCCCCTTCGAGCTTCACTTCTCTCTCTGATAATTCTTTGACAAGATCACGCAGTCTTTCCAGTTCACTAGCGTTGTTCGCTATCTCACTTTCGTACGCCCTGTCTTTCTCTGCTGTATCGTATTTGTCAGTAGGTAATGGGAAATCGATTTCTCCTGATAATAGACTCTCGAATTCTGGTAAGAAATCGTCTTCATAATCAGGTGGGCTGCTTAAAGAAGGATTTATAATGCTGTTGATTAGCTTCACTTCTTCTTTCTCCTCTTCCTCTTCCTCTTCCTCTTCGGCCTAAAACATTTCAAACATCTTATCAAATGTTACACATAACAGTGTGTGTGTGTGAGAGAGAGAGAGAGAGAGAAACCGTTAGAACTACCTCTGTGGGGAAATTGTCCGAACATGTAACAGGCACATTCTCTTCCCCTTCATTCTCAAATGATGCTTCATCATTTTCTGCAAGTTCTAATTAAATACAACAAAATCTATCATTTATTTATGTTTTTTCCATTAATCTATAACAAGAACCATGCAAAATGACAACGCATCTTTCAATTCTTCAACCAAAAAAACAAAAAAACAAAAAAAACAGATTTGAATAACAAAAACTATTAAAAGTGAAGTACCTGGGGGCTTGTCAGCAGGCCTTGGACCTTTGACATTAATCTGCTTAACAGCATAAGCTGCAATGGAAGCAGCAACAAGGAATCCTAACCTGACAATCATGTAGGAATAATTGATGGAAAATACTGAGTTTTCCACTCATAAATTAACAGAAAAAACACTGCCTTAACAAGGCCTTCCCCCATCTTCCCTCAACCCCATTTCTCAAATTCCACCCCTCGAAAAATCCATATAATTACAGCACCACAAACTAAAAACAGAGAATTTTCAGAACTTCCACTGAGAAAATATTCCTTATCTGTCAAAGTTACAAGACAATATCAACAGCATTATCTTCTTAGAAGGTTTGCAGACCCTTTGCTTGCGCAAAAAGTCTGTGATAACAACACGAGTGTGTGTGCTGTAAGAGCCACCAATTTTCGAGTGGTCAGTTATAGTCCAAGAGGATTGAAATTCTTCAATAGGTGGGTGGGTCTGGTTTGCTTGTGCAGATAAGAGAAGAGAAAAATGCATTTAAGGTTTATAGAGATTGAAAGAGACAACGGTAAAAGGTTACAGAAGCTTCTTCTTTTCAGGCATGACAAACTGGTAAAAAGGAAAACAGAAATTGAAGAAGAACCTATTATTTTGAACTTCTTTACCACTATTTCTGCAATTAAAACATAAGTGAAAGGTGAAGATGTTTGTTTATGGAGGGGATTATGAAAAATCGGTTCTCGAAAATTTTGATTGTATGAGTTCTAGTTGTAATATTTATTTTGAAACAAAATTTATAAAATATTGACAAATTATCCTAAAAAGTTATCAAAATATGTCAAGTAAATAGGTAATAGTTAATATAGTAATAATAATTAGATTGGTTTGTCCCTAATTTAGGAGGACCAATTCATAAACAAACATAACCTAACGAAGAAAAAGGTAGAAACCTCGTTGCCAAATATAAATTAAAAGAAAAAAAAAGTACAAGAAGCTAGGTAAATTGAAAACCTGGTCTTGTAAAAGCTAGAGCGACAATAAGTAACACTTTTGACGTAAAAAAAGTATTATTTTTATCACAAAATATTGTTATTTTTGTATAAGATTTAATACTCAAAGTAACATTTTATACATAAAAGATAATATTTTTTTAATTATAAATATAACTTCCATCTTACCGAAGGTATTCACAAAATAATGCTATTCAAGTGCTTGACAAGATGAAATATACAATTCCGGGCCAAAAAAGTAGTTTAATTAGGTTATGTTTGTGCTAGGATGTAGTTGGTCGTAGTATATTCGGATGGGCTACGTCCTTCAGATGTTGGAGTCCAACTACATCAAAAAAAGTGTGTGTGTATGGATGGGGTAGGGTTGGATGTGTAGTGTAGCAGTCAAATCAATAGCTTTTTGTAGGTTGTTTTATTGTTATTAAAATGAGAGATTGATGTAAGATGATGAAAGTATGATGGGGCAAATCCCATCTCCATCCCATTCAGCCCGGATGTAAGAATGACCCAATCTCATATCCGATGAGGTCACTCTAGTACAAACATATTCTTAGGGAAAGGTTACGAAAATAGTATTTCGTGTGTTTTGGTGGAGGAAAATGAGATAATTTTTTTGTATTAGTAGGTGAAAAAGGTAAATTTGGCATTTAATTGGTGGCTTTGCTTTTATGGATTGTCTAAAATATGGATAGATAAACAAGAAAGTAGATTAGACTAGAAATGTATAGTGGATAATTGGACATTCTTTGGCAGCATTTGTTTCACATATGTGACAAAATATGAGGCTGTAAAGCACAAGAGAGCATGACACAAATAATCCACTTGGGCCCATGCTTAGCGGGCCCCAGGCCCGTACAGTTTGGCCCAAGATTCACTTGGGTCAAAGTGAATAGTAAAAACAGAATTGATATAGACAAGGAAGAATGTGTGGGCCACTGGATAATTACAATTTACAGATCAATTCGAAATCAAATATTTTGGTTCGTGATTTGTATAATGTATTTGTTATTTAATTTATTTACTGGATTCAGATACATATTTAGTAGTTTGATGCTTCAATTGTTTAATATAGAGAAATTGTGAATTACTTTATTTACCGGGTTTAGATCTGTATTTAGTAGCTTGGTGCTTCAATTGTTTGATACAATTTAGTGATATTTTTATTTTTATTTTCTTTTTAAAGAGAAAAAAGAATGTGTGGGCCACAAAATATTCCATGGAAGAAGCCGAGCATTGATCTTAATGGTCCTAGATTTCGGCCCATTAGGGTTAGGCAGATTTATTGTTGTTGGTATAAATTGACATATGAAAGGCCCAAATCCCTCCGGAGGCCCAAATAGACAATTTATTATTTATTGAAATGAAATAAAAATTATATTATTCCATGAAAAAAAAAAAATTATTTTTTTGAAGCTCTTGGAAATTGATGGGTTATTGGCCTAAAATTCAGCCATAAATTAACACATGAAGGATGAACCCAAGTTAAAGGCAAGCCTGTTTTGTTAAAGCCCATAACGAAGAACTCTGTACAATAGCCTAAGCCCATTAGGGTTATTCAATCTCATTGAAGCCTCAGCCAATTAGGGTTTCCCAATCTCCTACAAACCCAATCTTGACTAGTGCAACTAAACACCCGCAATAGAGGTAGTAATTCGGACCGTTCAACCCAGACCAGCCCAACACGAGTTCACCGGACTAATGGTATATGTCGAAACGGGCCGGGTCAAAGTTCCTTCGAGATGAAAAATGGTGAACATATCCACTCATCCCCTAAAATACACTAAGATTTGTCGAGCCGGCCTTGGTGGACCTGATAATACTTCGGACTACAAATCCTACTGCTCAGCCCACCTAAAATGTTGAGCAGGCAGGGCTGGCCTGTTGGCCCGATTTTGCCAGCTCTAACCGCCAATCACCTACCCATCTTGGATGTATCAAGATCACATCCCTAGATTGTTAAATAAGGAAATTTACCTTTTCTTACAAGATTTAGACGCATGAATGAGTGAACATGTGCCCACAGTGGATAAGTGCACATTTTCGAACTAAAAAACTGCAAAATGCAAGTGAAGAACAACAATTTCTAAAGAAACACAAAACAAAACAACTTCAAAATCATATACATAAAGTACCAATCCATACAATGTACACTCTTTAACTAAGAAGAGTACTTGCTGTCCGGATACACCATGTTCGATTTCGACGTGTGGTGCTTTGGTGCAATTGCTGCTACTACTACAACACTGCTCAGCAAAGCCAAACCAACCCCTAAACCATTCACAACTGCAGATTCTGGGCAACGTTTTAATACATTGCCTTTGATTTGCAAGAAAGTCAACTTTTCAAGAAGCCCTGTTTCTGCTGTTACCACTGCTAAGCCATAAGTGTATAAACCTAAGAAGACATGCCAAGGTAGTACCTTTAGCCTTGTCGTCCGTACCTCGCCTGTGTGCCAAAAGCTCATGAACCCAAACAGCCACTGCACCATAATGTGAGACTCATTGTTACGCCCTCTTGTTAATGAAAGTCAGATAAATTTGTGATATTATAAGCTGATCATTGTAAATTGAAATTGTATTATGATGATACATTGTTTGTTTTCTGATAATCGAATCCGAAACTCAATCAGGGGTGCTTCTAGATGAGGTGATTTTTGTATCCAAACACCAAAATCAACTCTTTGCATAATCACTTTGTATTTCAATCACTATCCACTTCTACTTTTAAGTATTTTTCGACAATCACTTCTTCTAAACACTATTTTCGCAATCACATTCACTCCTGTGGATGTGTGTTAGGGATTTAGTTAGAGTAATGATGATGATATGGCTGTGAATACTAGTTACTATGCATACAAGGAATGATCACCTACGGCTCGTGAAGACCTTCTAAAACGACCTGCCACGGTGTTAAAATGACAGATCATTACGGCATGTTACTAGGTCGTGGAATTGACCCGGCTTTATTGCCACATGGACTTGAATGTCTACAACCCCTATATGCAACAAAGATTATGAACCAAGGTGAATGCGAACACACAGTTTCCTTAAAACAGATTACTGAGCACAGCATTGCTAAATAACAATGAATATTTCTTTTAATTCACAAATACTATGAGCTAACTAACAAACATAGCTTTAGTTTCTTGAAGTAAAAGAATAAGGTTAAAAAATTCTACAAAGCAATTAGAGCAAACCTGAGCCCCAAACAGGACAATGCATATAAGGCCCATCCATGAATGCAGACTGTAAAAATTAGCCACAATTCCATCTTGCCCCTGAAATTTTGTCCAAATCCCAAAAATGCCACAAGCCAAAGCAACACCTTGGAGACATAAGTGTACTAATTTCTTCAAATTTCTTGAACCAGGCAACCATCTGTGCACCAAAATGGCTAAAATAACCAACAAAAGAGTATCACAAAACTAAAAACTCAAAGGGCTTGGTCTATTAACACCCACATTCCCTCTAAATACACCCAGAAAAAGAATTCCGGCGTTCGGTGGTAAGTCTGAACACCTCATTTTTACGTTTTAAAAGTATTCAATCAGTATCAACTGAACGATAAAAAAACAAACTTTTTCATGGGGTGGTGTATATAGAGGAATTGAGAGTGTTAATAGTGTCACCTAACTCAAAATTATAAATAAAAAGGGGGAAAAAAAGACCCCACTAATTTTCTGGCTCCCCACATTCTTCATTTCTACCTTCTCCACTAATGAGGATGAACCCAATCACCATTAACAAAGGATGTAAAATCTGCAGAAACAGAAAAGAGAATGAACTTCACAGCAAAATCATGCATGAACATAAGAACATTGCACTAAATAAAAAGAATTGGGGAGATTTACAGCATAAATTAGGTCTTCTTGAGAGGGATATTGAGTGATGAAGCTAGCCTTGAAGTGAAGAGCCCATATGAGTACAAGAATTGCAACAATGGAAGCTGATAATCTGGCAAAAAATAGAAGAGAAAATTGTGAAGACAAGACTGCGGCCATTGTAGAACTTCAGAGTGAGTGTGTTGTTTCTGGGTTCAATATGTAAGAATTGAGGAACAGTGAGCCACCGACACAGTAATTAAAGTATTTGACAATCAGTTCAAGTTTCTGTTAGAATAGTGGGGAAGTGGGGGAGCCTTGAGAAAAGACCTACTACATTATTAATATTGAGAACTACTGAACAAAAGAAAAAACAACATAGTACTGTTGCCATTCTGCTGGAGCTTTGTGGAGATGTTAATTGTGGGATGTATCTCAATTGGATTAGGGTTGTTAATAGGAGTGGCAATGGAACGGATCGGGTTGAATTTTGACATCCTGTTCGGCATGATGGGGGGGGGGGGGCGTGCTCAGTCACGTGTTCCCCTTTTATTAATTTATACTTAATATAATATTTTAATTTATAGGTTTTTAACTATTTGTTATGTATGCTTATGTAAAATTTCATATGTTATGCTTAGTAATAATAAACCAAAAAACACTTATTATTGGGAAAAGCATTGTCCTTTCTCTTCCTTTTTTCTTCAGAAAGGATAGAAGAAACGTTATTCTTTTAGGGACCTACTTTATTTGCAGTAGTTTATTGTTTTTGGATTATG
>JAUEKW010148575.1:0-10159 GCA_032274785.1 Ajuga reptans
CTTTCATACTTTCTTGGCATAGAGGTTCTTCGCACCTCTCATACTTGCCTTTTATCACAACGTAAGTATATCAACGACCTTCTCGGCCGTCACAATATGCTTAATTCCAAGCCTGTTCAGACTCCTCTTGCTACTGGCATCTCTCTTTCTCTACATGATGGAAGTCCACTGGCAGATGCTGTTAAATATCGCCAGGTTTTGGGTAGTCTTCAATACCTCTTATTCACGCGTCCTGACATTGCGTTTGCGGTTAATAAGTTATCTCAGTTTATGCATGCTCCAACTGAGCTACACTGGGGGCAGTTAAACGGCTGCTTCGCTATTTGAATAGAACCCGTCACCTATCTCTCAACTTATGCCGTCAGACATCCCTCTCTCTCCATTGCTTCACTGACGCTGACTGGGCAGGTGACCGCGATGACCGTACCTCCACGGGGGTGTACATCATTTTTCTTGGTGCAAATCCGATCTCTTGGAGCTCTCGTAAACAATGATCCGTGGCACGATCGTCCACGGAGGCAGAATACCGCTCCATTGCAGCCACCGCAGCCGAACTCCAGTGGACTAGGTCTCTCTTGTCTGAATTACATCTCTCTCTTCCTACGGTGCCCGTCATCTACAGTAACAACATAGGTGCCACGTATCTTTGCTCGAATCCAGTGTTTCACTCCCGCATGAAACATATTGCCATTGATTATCACTTCGGTCGGGATTTGGTCAAAGCCTCTCAACTTCGTGTCACTCATGTTTCGTCCGCTGATCAGTTAGCTGATGCACTCACCAAACCATTGTCTCGCACTCGACTATCACTTCTGATGGACAAGATTGGCGTTGTCTCTAGCACGCCATCTTGAGGGGGCGTATTGGGAATATATGTAAATATACTTGTTTGTCTTTCCCACATCGAGGAATGCTCCTCTCTGTACTCTATTTTATCTTGTATATATATTTGTGATAGTGTATCAATAAAATATCTTTCGCATAATCTCTTTAATCTTTCCCGAGACAGAAACTCTCCCTCTCCCTCTCCCTCTCCCTCTCTCTCTCTCTCTCTCTTTCTCTCTCTCTCTCTCTCTCCCCCTCCATCTTCATTCTGAAACTCCATTTCTCTCTCTCAATCTTCATCCTAAAAATACTTTTCGCAGTCTAAAAAAAATGCTGGAAACAGAGAACAACCATTTTTTTTCGAATTTCTTTATTTTGGGTTTTTCTGTTGTGTTAATGTATCACGGGGTGCATTTATTTTGGTTCCAACAACCAAAATCGTGGTGATTTAGGGCAACTGTGGTTGTAATGTTGTCTAACACATATTTTGCAGAGATTCTTCTGATGAAGAATCTATTTTTTGGTTGACTGTATTTGTATTTATTTCGAGATTTTTTATGTTTATATTTACTTTTTTGCTAGGGTTTGGCATTTAACACTCAATTCAGAGTAGAGGTTACAGAGCATCTCTCTGTATATTCCTGAAAATACCATTGCACATGGCTTTAACACGAAACGTCTCTGTGGTCTGATTTGTGTAGATCTGCTAAGATCTTGGTATTTAAGATTGTAACACTGTCATTCTGCCCCTCTCAACCACCCCTATTTCGCATCTTCTCTGTGTATTTTGGTGCTTTTCCTCAGTTGCATGTGGGTATAGGGTAAGATCTGAGATGTAGATAAGTGTCTAACTGAACTTGTCTTGTCTTCCCTTTAATTCGGTCATTACTGTGGTTGTTGTGCATTTCAGTTTGAGATGGAAATCTGAGTTATTTTGCATTCCCCCTGTTATTAAGTCGTTGTGCATCTCTGCTTATAAATAGCACCCCAAATGGCTACTGCAAATTCTTTTGTAAATCTAAAAAACCCTGATAAAAGAAGTCCATACTACATTCGGTCCTATACAAGGGCCATCTCTCCAAAATACACAACCCACACATTGTGCACGAAGGGTTTTAGATCCCGATATTACCTGCGACGGTCAAATTTGAAGGATTGCTCTTGTCCTGCTTGTTCTCCAACCGAATATGTTGCCAGTAGCAACCCACCAGAAATTTTTAGAAGCAAGATGCATGTCTTTATTATTTTGTTTGAAATTTTGAAGCTTGTTTCATCTGTGTTGGTGTTTCAAAATTGCCTTGTTAAATTGTCTGGTTATTTCTGTCTTCATTGGTATACTCTGTCTTGTTTCAAAATTGTCTGGTTAAATTGTCTGGTTATTTCTGTCTTCATTGGTATACTCTGTCTTGTTTCAAAATTGTCTGGTTAAATTATTTTATGCATTTTTCTTATTATAGTTAACAATATCGTCAAGCTTGGGATTCTTCCACCAAAAAAGTGGAAGAGTAAGTTGCTCCCACTTGCCGATTAGGACTGTGTTTTTTTAGTGAACTAGTTAAATTCTGTTGTTTTGAATGTGGGAGAACATTCAGTGGTTACTTTGTAAAAAACATCACAAATAAATTGCAATCCAGTTTAGATTTATGTTGTGTTTTGTAAGGAGCTCTTGTGTAGTCTTTGTTGGTTTAAGTGATATAATGTTGAATAATGATGTTTATGTCTATTCTGTTGTATTTTGTTTGCTGTTTTTTGAACCCACAAACACACTATTGTGGTTTCTGTGATAGCAAGTTGGTTTATGTGATATCTTGTTGGTTTCTGTTTGCCTAAATATTGTCTAGTATGTATTTGGTAGGACATTTTGAAATAATTGGATTGCCTAATGTGATGTTTACCAGTAACTGGATTGCTTATTCATGGTCTTGTTTAGCAAATTAATTGCTATACAGAACTATGAACAATCCTACATTAAACTCCCCAAATCAGTTTATACCGTATAGTTTACATTGCGTTCCTTGAAGATGCCCTCCCAAGCACGCTACTATCTATTAACAGGAGATTTTATTGAAGTCAGCTGGTCCGGTTAAAGTAAATTAAATTGTAAAGATCACTTTTTTGGCTTACCTATTGTATTGTAGTACTTACTATTTTACATGTATTTTTTAAAAATGTTTATTGTAATGTATGCGTTGTATCAGTGGAATACGCATGTACATTAATATGCAGTTATTTGTCTAATTTTCTACCTCCCAAATGAATGAATTTTTACTTTACTGAAAATTGCCTTAAAAGGTATGCTCCTTAAAATTAACCTCACTGCTTTTGTGGAAAAATATGAAAACAGCCTTCCAAGTTAATTTGGCGAAGCAGATATTTTTGTATTTAATAGAAATCAAATTTGTGGCTATTATAATAAAAAATCGCCAATTTCGCAGATGTAATATATACTTGATTTTTATAAATACTCCAATATGTTATTAAAAAAAAATGGATTGTTAATGATTGCGGCAAAATAGCGTAGAAAAACAAAATTGTGATAAATGACCTAAAGCACAATATACCGTTTTTAGACAAATGAATTTATAACCTAGTAAAGTATACCATAAATTATTTAAATAAACCAATTCTAACATAAAATATTGGTTAGTTGTTGTTGATAAATGTTAAGCCCAAAATTAATAATAAACACTTGAAAGATTTAAAATGTTTCGTTGCCATTATTAATTTATGAAGCAGATTAATACCATTATTTTGAAATGTTTCGTTGGCTTTATTCATGCAGCAGCGAATTAATTGAATTTGGTTATTTTTGAAATATTTCATTTTACTAACTCGCCTAACAAAATTTGGTTAGTTATTCATTAAAATATGTTGGTGCTGAAAGATTATAAATTGCTATGCAACAAAATTTAGATGTCAGATCACAACCTGGAGGACCTGGGGGTAGGGGACGGGTTAGAAGTTCATCAACTTTTCGAGCAGTTTGGAATAGGACAATCGAGAAAGAGCTGATAGCACTTTGCCATCTTAAGTGGCAAAACGGACGGTACATGAACGGCAGTTTGGCACCAAACACTCTAGGCACGATTGTGGATCGGTTAAATGTACGATTTTCCCCGCTTGGTATCGAATACACCCCCAAGGTGTCATTAACAAGCTAAAGAACTATAAACGATGCTTGCAATGTCTAAATGATTTGAGGCTTAATGCGACTGGAATCGAGTGGGATAACAAGCTTGAGACAGTTGTAGTGGAGCAGGATAGGTTCAACGACATTTGTAAGGTAGGTTAAAATATAACATCATTAATAAAAATTACAACATATTCCCCTTTAAATGTTTACTTTGAATTTTTAGCGGAGCAAGGATTATAAGGGTTTCTTACTCAATGGTTGCCCCAACTACGACATGTGCACCGATCTGTGGGAGAATAATGTTGCCATTGGCCAAGAGGCGGTTTCCTCAGGGGCACCAATGTTCACCGATAGCACTCCAGAAGGAGGAGGAACGGAAGGTGTGAACTTCAACCCATTTTCTTTCATGGGCGAGAGTGGACCGGGCGAGGGTAGTGGGGGAGGCCGAGGGAGGGGGAAGGGTCCCACCGCATCTGAAAACTGAGAGGCACGTATCCGCTCTTGTGCAAACTTTGATGCCTGGTCAGTTGATCCGACAGGGGAGCAGAAACACCGTGATGAGATTAAAGCGTGTGTTGATGAGATCAAGTCGATGGAGATCCCATATTCTCTGAAAATGTTGGGTTTCAAGGAAGTGATGAAAACGAAGGTTCGCAACCTTTGGATGACCTTCGACGCTGAGGATAAGTTGCAGTACCTGCTCTCGCTTGGATAGGGATTGCGGGAGGGTATCCCCTTTTATATTTGTGTTGTTGAATTCTAGGCTTTAACAAACTTCTTGTTATTGAATTCGCTATTTTATTCGGTTATTTATGTCATGTATAACTATCACATTTGTTTTTGCTTTCATGGCATTTTATTATAATATTAAGTTGACTCTTATGCGTTAACATTAATTTGTTATCCTATATTTGAATCTAATCAAATTGAAACAATGAACCGATGATATGTCAAGTTCAGAGTCAGAGAAATCTGACAGTAGTACAAATAGCGATGAAATCAGCGAGTCTAATTTAGTATATGCAGCTCACTTTTTCATGAATGTTCTGAATTACAATCCGTCGGTCCCACGCTTCCCTAAGAACAATTCAATACTTCAGGGATCGGATTGGTGCGGAAAGCTACTATGGGCTAATATGACCAGATTTTATGCCCAGGCGCAGATGACGAATGCATGTTTTTTTTAACTTGTTCACACGTTAGGTGGACCGGGTCTGTTGGTTGAGAGGCCGCAGTCTCACGTTTGTATAATTGAGAGGGTCTTGATGTTCATTAGGAAACTCATTTTTTTAGTTAATACTTTATTAAATCATTGAAGTGAATACTTTATTGAACTAGCATCTTTATTTTAATTAAACTTGCTAATTGAAATTAACAACTAATTATCTACTAATAAAAAATCACATCAGCAATCAATCACAATTTAGAAAAAAAAAATAATGGTAAATTTCGGAAATTTACTATTTTTTTTTTTTGTAAATAAAAAATTACAACTAAATTGTTGAAATATAAAGATTATTAAATTATAATCATTATTATTTTTATTCAACTTTGAAATTGAAAATAAAACAACTAATCATACACCAACAATAAATCACATCACCAATCAATCACAATTCCCAATACTAACTTTAATCATTTATCAATCAACTACTAACAACCTCTTACATATTTCACATCACATTTTTCAACTTTATATTATAAACTAACCTCAACCAAAACCCCAACAAAAAACTACCAAAAATACTTTTTTACCCCCAGCCTACTTACCCCAGCCACCCAGCCACAATCAAACATAGTCTTTTTAGAAATGAAAATAAAAAAAGAAAAGAAAAAACTGTAATAATGACAAAAACAACCACAACAACCTCAAAATCATGAATGTCATTCCGCTTTTTTTGTTTGATTCCTTTTCTCTCCATTTTTTTTTTCTTTTAGTCAAACTAGTACTCGATCAGTGCGATACATGTAAATATATTTATTTTATAGTAATATTTAAATAATTATATATAGGGAAGATAGTTTTTTTCGTCCGTTATATTGTACCCATTTTGATTTTTGTCCTTTTCATTATACGTTTTTGAAATTGATCTTTTATGTTCCAAATTTTGATAAATTGGTCCGGTGACCATTTACAGCAGATAAACCTTCCGGCAATTGCTTACGTGGCAGGCTTTTTTCATTTTTTTTTCTAATTATCCGTGTGGCATATGTCATTCCATGTCATTTAAAATATTTAAAAATAGTAAAATTCTAAAATAACATATAAAAAAATCTGAAATATAAAAAAATCAGAAAATAAAAATAAAAAATTTCAAAAGTAAATTTCCATAAAAAATATTTACAGAAAACTAAAAAATAGAATTTTTTCTAAAAAATAAGAAAAATTCAAAAATAACATATAATGTTTTTTGAAATATAAAAAATATCCAAAAAATAAAAGTAAAATAAAAGTTCAAAAATATTTTTTTAGAAAATAAAAAAGAAAAAATTTAAAGAAAATAAAAAATAGAGAAAGCTAAAGAATAGGAAAATTCAAAGAAAATAAGAAAATTCTAGAAAAACACTAAGAAATTAAAAAATGTAAAAATGTCCAGAAAAAAAAAACAGAAAAATAAAATAAAATAAAAGTTTCAGAAAATAGAGTTGTAATTTTTTGAATTTTTTGGAGAAATGTTTTCCTGGAACATTTTTTTCTTTCATTTTTTCTTTTCTTTTGAATTCCTATTATTATTTTTAGTTTTATAAATTTAGTTTTTGAATTATCTTATATTGGAATGTTCATTTTTCCTAATTTTTGGGATTTTTTATTTTTTTATAAAAGAAGTCTGAATTATATTTTTATTAAACATAGTATATTCTAATTTTTTTTTTATTTTTTTTTTCCGGAGATACATCTATTTTATATAATATTTTCAGATTTTTTTTCTTACTAATTTTCTACAATTTTATTTTTATTTTGAAATTTAAAATTAAATTTCTTATTTTTCTTAGTTTTGGAAAAAAAAAATTTATATGTTAGTTTGAAAATTTTATTCTTTTTATCTAGTTTTCTGGATTTTTTTTTTAACTATCTAAAATTTTATTTTAATTAAATTTCTTATTTTTATTTTTATTTTCTAGAATTTTCATTTTTTATATTTTATTTTCAATTTTTCCTTCTTCTTTTTCTAATTTTATGGAACTTTTAGTTTAAATTTAAAAAATTCTGAAATTATTTAGCCACATCAGCCAAAAAAAAAAAAATGATGTCATGTCAACAATTACCTGATGGTTTACCTGCTACAAACGGTCACATGACCGATTTGTTGAATTTTGAAACATTAAGGACAAATTTAAAAAACGTAAAACAAAAAGGATAGAAATCGAAATGGGTACGACATAAGGGACGAAAAAAACTATTTTCCCTTATATATATATAGAGTGTAAATGAATTTAATATCCTAAATACTCTATGCGCATTGTATATAGTTAAATATTTTCACTATTTTGCTTAGTGAAATAAGTTTTTAGACAATTTGGATTAAAAATAAAAATTTATAATTGAAATAAAATTTTCCTTATGCCTTATAAAGCATCTCATATCCAAGTGTCAACTCTACTGTAAAAATATATCTCTTTTATACCATTGTTCTGTCTCCAACTGCTCCATCTCTTATGTAGTGTGGTTTGATACGGTATACCCAGGGACGGAACCAGGATTTATAGTCAGGGGGGGCGGAATTCAGTGGCGGAGGCAGGATTTGTATACCATTAGAAATTTGGTATTTCGAGAAATTTGGTATACCGAAATACCAAACTACCAAAATGCCGATGTATACTTAAAGTACCGATGTATACCGAAATACCAAACTACCAAAATATCGAATGTTTTTTGGTAAACCAGTATATACCGAAATACCGAACTTTTTTTGGTATTTCGATATATACCGAAATACAAAAATTTAAGAATTCCCATGCCGTTACCGTACCGAAAATTTTCAGTACCGAAAATTTTGATATTTTCGGTAATTTTCGGTACGATAAGTACGGTATTTCGATAATTCGATATTTTTTTCCACCCCTACTCTTATGTGCACAATCTATTCCACAAATAAAATATATTAAAAAACTTTTTAGTATTTGAACCTAAATTTTAACCCCTGAAAGCCTCATGACATTAAGGAGCAATATCATATTATCACGCTATCTCTATATTTACGAAGAACTAAGGGTGGTATCAGGTATGTACTAGGGGTGGGAAAATATGCCGAAATAGCGAAATGCCGAAATATCGCACATATCGTACCGAAAGAATACCGAAAATGTCGAAATTTTCGGTATACCAGATTTTCGGTACGGTACCGGTATCGATACCGAAATTTTTGGTATCGGTATCGGTATCATAATAGCTAAATCTTCGGTATTCGGTATAATACCGAAATATCGGTATTTATGGTATTTCAGTATCTCGGTACGGTATACTCAGTTCGGTATGGTCGCTATGTAAGATATTTTTGGTATTTTCGATATTTTTTGGTATTTTCGTTATGAACCGGTATTGATTTTAGTGTCGGTATTTTTGGTATTTTCGGTATTTTCGGTATTCGGTACGGTATCGGTATTTGTTATTTGGCATACCAAAACTTCGGTATACCGACATTCGATATACCGAATTTCTCGGTACAGTATCGGTATCGAAATTCAACATACCGAAAAATTCGGTATCGATATCGGTATTGGTCGGTATTTTCGGTATTCGGTACCGACCCACCCCTAGTATGTACTACAGCTTGGCTGGTTCCTTGGACTTGTGTGCAAAATCTAATAGAAAATCTCCACCAAGAAAAATAATTTATGAGACCCAATTAAAATCTGAGAAAATAATTATTGTTGTTGATGCAAACACTCCTCTAACAAAACAATCCAATACCCCTCAAGACAACAAAACAATCTCACTAATGAATTGCAAGATTTGGCTTGCAAGAATGATTCAATCTTTGTGTGTGCAAAGTGAAACTGAATTGAAATTGAACACAAGCAATTACGTGGTTCGATCTTTAATGATCTACGTCCATGGGGAGGTCAAGAGCAATCCACTAAAACTAGAACAACAATACAACAGCAAAAACAACACATAAACTATCAATCTCTCTACTTCTATCAACCTTTGTAACCAAGGTGTTTCTTGATTGATTTCTCTCTAATGTGTTGTGTGTATCCTATCTAGAATGAGCTGCTTATATATCACATATAAGGGAATAACAACAACTAGATAACCGGCTGAAGAAGGTTCCAGAAGTCCAAGAAACCGGGCCAAGAAACCAGCTGAACAACTGCTGTCAAAACCTTTTGCAACAGCCTTTTAGAAACCGTTGTAAAAGATCAAAATAACCGTTGTAAAATCTGGCGGTTAAGTTAGTTATTTTCCTTGCAAAACTTGATTGCATTTTTGAACCCTTTTCTTTCAATTCTGATCCAAGCTCAAGTGTATGACACAAACAGCTTCACAATTGTCAGCAAAAAGTCGTAGCTTTTGTGGTACCACAGAAGTGGTAGAGATTGTAGGCTAGAGAATTTACTGCTCCTTAGTTGGTCTTTGACCTTGATTTCCTTTTCGGTTTACTATGTTAATTTTTCTTTAGCCTTCAGTAATATTCCTCCCATGCAATGTTAGGAAAGTCTCAACTCAAATATTAATATAAACTTACAAATATATATATATATATATATATATATATATATAATCATACAACATAATATTTGTAATATATTTTAATTGGAGTACATATATGCTCTCTATTTTTATCCTTGAAGTGAGAGAGGGCCGGTCCAATGTTTAAAAGGGCCCGGTGCAAAAAAATAATAATAATAAAGCCCTTAAAATGTTTGTAACATTGTATAAAATATATTTTTTTATCACACACCTTAGATATATAACAATCCATGTTTCAATCTCATCTCATCAAAATAAAATATGTAAATGAGCGGTCAAATGAAAAAAAATGTGTTGGAGGAGAATCGAACATACAAACTCAGCCAAACATATGAAATTCCCCCTACTTAAGATACCAAGTACACCACACTTGTATTTTGTTATTATTATCAATCTAGTAATATAGGGAAATTTTCTTTTTTAGTCCTATAACTTAGGGCGAGTCCAGAAAAAATCCTGTATGTTATGCATTTTCAATTTTAGTCCTGTAAGTTTAAAAAATTGTC
>JAUEKW010148586.1:0-10158 GCA_032274785.1 Ajuga reptans
ATCTTTAAACTTGGATAATTATCAAAAATTCATTTGGGATCACTTTTGTAGTGCCTGGGACCAAAATGAAATGTCGCCTGTCCTATGGGACCAAATCGGCAATTTTCTCACAAAAGGCTAAAGGGCACGAGAAAATCACGTGACCAAAACGTTAGTTTTTAACGTTTTGGGACTAAAGTTGCAACACAATGGGGTCACTTATGCAGTAAAAAATTCCTTTGGGACCACTTCTACAAGCAAATATTCCTTTGGGATCACTTTTGCAGTACCTGGGACCAAAATGAAAATGTCGCGTGTCCTATGGGACCAAATCGGCAATTTTCTCTTATTTCACATCATGGAAAGTGTAAAGTTGTGACATGTGAAGAAAAAAAAAAGACAACCCGAATGATACCATGAAATATAGAGCAAATGAAACTTCTAGCTAAAATCTACCTCGTATATATTGGCACATTCATTTGATTTTGGGAAATATACTACTTCCTCCATCACAAATAGAGTTCTTATTCCCGAGGTATATATATTTCTTTTGCCGGTAAAATGTCGATTAAGGTACAATCTTTTAACCATGAAAGTCTCACTTTTGCCACTTATTTTATTCATCCAAGAAGACTGTGTACACCTATGTTTGAGTTGTAAACTAGTCACTGTGTACGTGCTCTATAGATAATGCATATGATTTTACAAAATAAATTCATTATTTTCATAATTTAGTTTAAGTAAAGTGAAAATTTATCTGGTGCTTATGGATCATTACAAGTATAACATTCGATGTTATAATAATATAACATGTGACAAAATAATTACTTTTCGAATTTGTTATTGGAGAAGCTCAGAAAAATTTAGTATCCACATCATGTTTTTCCCATTTTAAGATTCCTAATCAATATGCTGCAACTTCGTTTTAGGTTTCTCCCCCAATCAATCATTTTCCTATTTCTTTTCATTTTTTTGTCCTTCCCCTTAAAATTTAAAAAAGTTCTATAACTTTTTTTTTTATCTCAACTCGATTTTTTATAATAGATATACCAAAGTAATCTTCTTTTTACGATATTTGATTTGAGAATCATGATACATATATATAATGAAAATATAAAATTTTAAGTGTAAAATTCTTTTTTATGATGATGAAAAGGCTTGCTAAGCTGGAGGATTATGTTGCTAAACTGTAAGATCAGTTGGCCATGCTGGAGAATCACATGGAAAGCAAAGCTATGCAGATGTGTTACTTGGAAGGCAGACAGACTGGTCAACATATCTGTTCTGATGCAAAAGCAAATGAGAGAAAAATATCTTATGACAAAGGACAACAACAATTAATGAAGCCATTAATGAAGCAGCCGTAGTCAAACTCCTTTATGTACTAAGACAAGAGTTTGTTACATCTTTTAGTTGTATTTTTATGTTGTTATGTTAAAGTATTTTTTTGTATATATGTGTGGCGAGAAGATATTGTAATATCATCTTGGAAAATAAATGAAACAGTAACTTCTGCTGCAATGGCTTATTATTTTTTTTTCCTTTGTGTTTATGCTTTTTTTCTTTCATGGTATCAAAGTAGGTTTATCCTGCCTGATTTCCTTTCTTCTTCCCTAAAATAAAATTAAAAAAAAAACACATTGTTATGGCGGAAGAAACAACAACCAATGTGGTAGCTGCAACTCCAGTTATCACCACACCTTAAATGCAGATTATCCAACCTCGAAACCAGTTTTCTTCTGTCAAGCTAAAAGAATCCAACTTCCTAATATGGAAGCAACTACTGCACATAGCCAGAGGTTATGGACTCTTGCCTTTTATTCAATCAAATGATTGTCCACCAAAGATGACTACCAAAATTAGAACCACATAAGAGATCCTGAATCCAGAGTATACTACATGGGAGAGGTAAGATCAACTGCTAGCATCTTAGATCATCTCCTCACTCAATGACAGTGTGTTGTCACTTATGGTGGGTCTTAACTCCTCTTATGACATCTGGAGTACTTCGGAGCAAAGCTTTGCAAGCCAAACCAAGGAAAAACTGAGGTAAAATACAAGATACAACTTTCCAAAACCCCAAAAATAAAGGAATGGCCATGAGAGAATATCTTGGTAAGATGAAAGGTTGCTTTGATCTGCTTGCTTCAACAGGTCAAAAGGTGAAAGAAGATGTTAAAGTGATGCACATTCTCTCAGGTCTTGGATCTAGTTATGACTCTATCATGGTGAATTCCACTTCAAGGGCAGGACACATATCTGACAATGAAGTTTAAGCCTTATTGCTCTCATGTAAGTTAAGGCTTGAAGAAAATCTAACTCAATCCTAAGGAGTGAACACTAAAGGTTCACAATTAAGTGTTAATGTTGTTACAAGAGGAAATAAATCTCATAACTTTAAGAAAAAGTTTAATACTAGTAATTTGAGAGGAGGAAGAGGTCAATAGTTCCAAGCTAGAAGAGGAAGATTTCCTAGAGGTGGTCTCAGAGGAGGAAGAGGTGGAAGATCTAGTTGAGGCAGACCTATTTTCCAATATTGTGGTTATGTTGGCCACACTATACATAAATCTTCGTATAATCCTAACAAAAACCTACCATCTCAAGGTCAACAAAATGGGCAGCAATCGTTTGGAAGCATAACATTCAACTTGACTTAGTGACCTTCTTATAACTTTGGACAAGAAGGAGGAAGTGAGTACATCCAGTATCCAGATACTGGAGCTTCAAATCATATCTCCAATGACAAGAGCAATCTGAGCCTTGCCACATAATACCAAGGAGCAAACAAAATGGGAAATGGTGCAAATGAGCATATAACTCATTTTGGTGATGCATACCTTAAATCTCCTTTACACTCTAAAACCTTTATTCTTAAAAGTTTGATACATGTCCCCTAACATTACTAAGGATCTGTTTAGTGTTTCTCAATTTGCTCATGACAATAATGGTTTCTTTGAATTACATCCTTCCTTCTATCTTGTTAAGGATCAATCGACTCAGGTTATCTTGCTCAAAGGGATCCTTGAGGATGGATTGTACAAGTTCACCTTGAACCCAAACCCCTTGCCAAGAAAATCTTTATGTTTCAATCAAGGAGATCACTCCAAATTTGACCTTTCAAATTAAGGAATTGTTTCCAGTTTAACTTCATGATCTTATTATGTTCCTATTTTCAATCCTAGAGTTTGTAGTGCTCATATAAAAACGGGCAATAGCTTAGATTTATGAGCCAGAGGCTAGGCCATAGTAGTAATGAAATTGTAAAAATTGCCCTCAAGATTGTAACATCCCTTTTGAAATGAAAGCTACAAATTCTAAACTTTGTGTTGCTTGTTCGTTGTCCAAAAATCATAGATGACCATATTCTGATTATAGCACTCAATATATAGCTCCTTTTGAACTTGTACATTCAGATTTATGGGTCCTTCTCCAGTAATATCCAGAAATTGATATAGATATTATGTGAACTTAATTGATCATTTCACTAAGTTCACATTGATCTATTTTCTCAAACAGAAATATGATGTTACTTCAACTTTTCATCACTTCAAAATACCTTGTTGAGAACCAATGTAGCCTTAAAATAAAATTCCTGCAAACAGATGGGGGTACTGAATACAAACCTCTAAATCAAACATTTTCCTCTAGTGGTATCATTCATAGAGTCTCCTGCCCTTACACTCCACAACAAAAGGGAGCGGCATAGAGGAGACATAAGCATATAGTAGAAACCGGTATATCCTTACTTGTCCAATCTCATGTTCTTCTAGAATTCTGGGATGATTCCTTTGTTACAGCAATGTACATCATCAACAGGATTCCTGCTAAAAGCCTCTTTTTTAAATGTCCTCTTGAAGCCCTTTACAAATGCAAGCCTGGCTATAGGAGCTTGAATTTTTTTTGGCTGTCTATGTTTTCGTCATACAAGACCTTTCAATAAGCACAAATTTGAGCTTACATCTGAGCAAGGAGTCTTCTTAGGCTCAAACAATCACTACAAAGGTTATAAAGTTCTCTTATCTGGTGGAAAAATTATTTTCACTAGAGATGTTGTGTTTGATGAACAAGTGTTTCCTTTTAGTCACTCCAAACAAGTAAAAAACAGCAGCAATTCACCTTATCTATCCTCTGATACTCTTGCTCAACAGTTTCATACAGTTCCACCTTCCATCATACCACAACAAATACCATATGCCAACTCAGAACATAAAATTCCCACATCTCACCATCATTATCCACCACACTCTAACTCTAAACTCTCAACTAATCCCACAATATCATTTCAACCATCATTCTAACTTTGAGGTTATGTAATCACCAAATGATTTATATGATACACCTGCTACTAACACTCTTATGGAAGATGTTTGTGTTGCTCATAATACAGGTCATCATATGGTTACAAGATCCAAGGCAGGAATCCTTAAGCCTAAGATTTACTTAGCTACTTATATTCAGGAAGAGCCACCCTCTTTCCTGAGGAATTAAAGCACATACACTGGAAATATGCAATGGAAGCTGAGCTTGTAGCTTTGAAGGCCAATTAAACTACCAGAAGAAACCCTAAACCCTAAACTCTAAACCGACAAAGTAGGATAGCTCAAGTGGTAAGAGAACCACTACCTATGACCATAGGTTATGGGTTCGAGTCACCGTGGCGTGTGTGTGTTAAAAAAACCCTAAATATAGTGGGCTGCAAGTGGGTTTTCAAGGTGAAAAAAAAGTGCTAATATTTTTGTATCAAGGAACAAAGCAAGATTGGTTGCTCAAGGTTATTCTCAAACTGAAGGCTTGGATTATTCAAAAAATTTCGATCATGTTAAGGCAAGCACAATCGGATTAGCAGTTGAGAAATGATGGAAGATAGGGCATTTGGATGTGAACAATACCTTTCTACATGGTGATCTTAAGGAAGAGATATATATGAAGCCTTGGTTTTGAGGTTATGTCTCATTTGGTTTGCAGATTGATAAAAGCCTTATATGGCTTGAAGCAAACTTCAAGAGCTTGATATCTAAAGGTGAAGGGAGTTCTGATGAGTGTGGGATTTTAGCCCTCAAGAGCAGATAATTATTTGTTCTTTAAAATAAAAAAATAGATCCTTTATCTATTTACAAAGACAGGAGATGGCTTACACCTTTGCCAAAAGAAGTACATCAGAGATCTCTTACAAAGAGCAAACATTGTTGATGCCAAATGAACTGCTACTCCAATGGTCACTTCACCTTATCTGTCCATAAATAAGGGAAGTCCCATCTTGAATGCAACCCACTACATAAGTCTTGTAGGAGGCTTGCAATATGCTACTATAACAAGACCTGAGATTGCATACGTGAATAAAGTAAGGCAGTACATGAAGTTTTCTCTAGATACTCACTTTAAGGCTGTTAAGAGAATTTTAAGGTATCTTGCTGGACGGTCAAAGGTTGTATTACATCTTAACAAGAGTGGTAGCTTAAATCTCTCTAAGAAACAATCTAGTGCCTCTAGATCGAGTACAGAAGCTGAGTACAGGAGCCTTGCACATGTATCTGTTGAGATAATGTGGTAGAGTTTGTTGCTGGAAGAATTGAGGATTAAGAGTGAGAAAAGTCCATTTGTTCGGGTTGATAATTTAAGCATTATTGCTTTAGCTTCAAATCCAGTTTTACATGCCAGGACAAAATATGTTGAATTAGATATTCACTTTGTTAGAGACCTGGTGAGTAATGACGAGGAATACATGCAAACTGATTTAGACAGTTTTTCATAACTTTAAGGTCCTCGAAGTGTGCTCATCATAATTTTAGGCTCCTCATCCCCTTACAACGAGACATACTTTTGAACTAATTCATATATACCAGTTTCCTATGACTTTAACGATGTTCCAATTCCTTGCAATGACGAATACATGCCAAGTGTGCTCATCCAACTTTCAAGCTTCTCCAACTCCTAACAACGAGGCATACATGCAATTTGTGACAAGTGCGACGTGCTCATTCCAACTTTTAGGCTCTTCTAGGAGGTTTGAAGTGTGCCTAGTACGACGTGCTGATCCGACTTTCAAACTCCATCAGCACGTGCATGTAGCACATACGAGTCTCCATCATGTACACATTGCATATATACGTCTTCCGTTGAACCATCCATGTAGTTACTTGAGTTAGCCATAAAGCTAGAAAAAAACCTCGGGTTGCATCATAGGCGGAGCACACTTGTTTACTTCTTATCAAAATATCCATACTAATTAAGTGTTCAACGTTACTTTATTTTTTCTATATGATATATGACTTTCCATATTCCCTTACCACTCTTCAATTATTTCCATGTTTAAGTTGTGAACTTTATACATTAATTTCTCATTTATCCATAATTGGATTTGTGAAAAGTAAATACACTAAATTCATCTACTGGAATCGCATATTACGATTTTGTAACTTATTTCCATTTTGATCAAATGAAACATTATGTTTAAATTGTTCAAGGACTAGCTAACACCAACTTAACCGAAGCTAATTTCTATCAGATTAGATAGGCTTGAGCAATTTCGTGAACACGTGAGCAATTTCTATTTTCGTGAATAGAAAATATCATGTACAAAATCTTTTAATGAGCCGTAAGCTTTTTTCTTTAAAATAAAAGTGAATTTTACTAAAAAAAGTTTCAAAGATTTTTGAACAAATACTAAGGCCGGAATGGAGAAGTATTACAATCCTAAAAAGTATAACCAATTAATTAGTTAATGGGAAAATTTTGCTGGAAGATCCAATTTAGGAAAATTTATCAATATATATATAAGGTCTGAATTTTGGAAGCTCTCACTTCAAGGCCTGGTTTTTAAGTTTTTCACAATTAGGGGCCTAGATTTTAAATTTATTCTCATTATAGGGCTTATGTATTGAAAAATAAGAAACATCACCCGGCATACGAATGGTTTGACACAGTATATCTATATTTTCAACTTATATTGTACCGAAACTATTGGTATATGAAAATTTTGTATCGTAACCGTCCCAAAAAATGAGTTATTCCAAATTTTGGTATATAATTTTCTACGTAATTTTAGTGTATATTCCAAAATCTTGAATATATTAATGTAAAATTCTCAGTACATATGCTGAAATACACAAAAAAATTTTATATATAGTAAATTCTTTTTGTTTTTTTTTTATATATTCTGGTATTTATATATTATACGGATAATCAGAGTACAATCCATCTATCCAAGCACCAGGTTTTTCATGAGAGATCTAAGCATATAGATGTTAGGCTTCATTTTGTGAGGGATGAGGCTGAAAAGGGAACAATAAAGGTTCTAAAGGTTCATACATTGGAAAATGTTGCAGATGCTCTAACTAAACCTCTTCATGTGTCTAAGTTCAGCGAATGTTTCAGTTTGGTAAACTTGATTCCTAGGTGGTAATTTGCCAGGTCTTTATGCCCTGTAATGGGGTGTGGATGAGTGAAACCTGTTATTCAATCACTACTGACAGATGCTAAGTCATTAGGTGGAGAATTGTGAGATGTAATGGCTTGCATCTGTGTAATGCAGATTGGTTTTGTGAATACATTGCATGGTTCTTTAAACAAGCAAGTGGAAGGCTCTGGAAGCTAAAGGAATCAGCAAATTTATACTTCAAGTTTTGGAGGCAAAAGAAGATCAAGAAAACAGATTCTGTTATAACAGAATTTAACCATTTTTGCACCTTTCTTTTGTATTCTTATTCTGCTGAATATATAGGGTAGCTTAGCTCATTTTTAGGTTAGCAATTCATTCCAATCTGTATAGTTAACTCTTCTCAGTGTAAAGATAGAGACCAGAGGTTAGAGAGTGCTATAGAAAAGAGAAACTAGGCAAAATCAAGCAACATGTTTGTAAGCTTGATTTAGTTTCAGAAGAGAGGGTGATTTTCTCTTAGGTTCTTGTAACTGCTCTTGGTTAGTGATTGAATTGGGTGACCTCAGTGGATGTAGGTTGGATTAATCAACCGAACCACTTAAATCTTGTTTGTTCTTTAATTTCTGTTGCCTACATTCTGTCATATCATCTCTGAAATCATCACACAAAGAATTCATTTACAAACTGTCAAAACAGAAGTTTACAAAGTGTTTGCTGTATTGTTTCTGTCAATCCTTGTGTGTGTGTTGTAGTTCTTGATTTGCAGGTTCAAACCAACAAATGAAAATTAACTTTTAAGATGAGATAGTCTCTATGAATGGTTGGTTATACCGTTTGGTCTTTCAAATACCCCTTCTACTTTTATGTGGCTTATGTATCATATCTTTAAGTCATTCATTAGGAAGTTAGTATCGTCTATTTTGATGATATTCTCTTGTATAGCTCCAATCCGAAAGAACATTTGTATTACGTCCAACAAATCTTTGAAGTACTACGGGAGCAAAGATTATATGCTAACTTGAAGAAATATAATTTCTTTACGGATAGCCTAGTTTTCTTAGGCTGTGTTGTTTCCTCAAGTGGCATCAAGATGGATGAAAATAAAATTGAGGTGATTCTAAGCTAAATCCATTCATGATAGTCGGAGTTTTCATGGCTTGACTTCATTTTACCGAAGGTTTATTCGCATATTCAACACCATTATTACACCTATAACCGCATGTTTGAAAGATGAAAACTTCAAGTGGACAAATGAAGCACAAAAAATCTTTGAGAGTCTTAAGAAGAAGGTGATGGATACTCTAATATTATAACTACTCGACTTTGATAAAGTCTTTGATGTTGATTGCGATGTTTCAAATGGTGGAATTGGTGGCATTCTTAGTGAAGAAGGCAAACTCATTGTTTTCTTTAGTGAGATGTTAAATCATTCTCGATGTAATTATTCTACATTTGATAAGGAATTCTGTCATTGTTCGTGCATTGGATCATTGGCAAATTATCTCCTACACCGGAAGTTTGTCCTTTTTCTCGAATCATGAAGCTTTGAAGTACTTGAGCACTCAAAAAATGTTGAATACTCGATATGCTATGTGGGTTGAGGTTTTCAATACTCCAACTTTGTTATCAAGCACAAACTAGGAGTTCTTAATCGAGTGGCGGATGCTCTTAGTCGTTGACATTCACTGTTGACCGTCTTGCAATTGAAGGTCATTGGATTTGAAGTTATATAAGATCTCTACAAAGATGATTCTGTATTTTGGTTAACTTTGGGAAGAGTGTTTAAAATATCCTTTCAAACTTTACTTAATTCAAGATGGATTTCTTTTCAAAGAGAACTTTTTGTGCATTTTTTTATTGTTCTCTAAGGCAAGAAATCGTCAATGAAGCTCATGGTGGAGGTCTTGCTGGACATTTTGAAAGAGACAAGACTCTTGAACTTGTTCAAGAAAATTTTTATTGGTTACAAATGGACCGATATGTCAAGATATGTTTGAAAGGTGTTGAACTTGTCATATCGCCAAAAATCATGGGCAAAACACTAGTTTATATACTCAATTACCAGTACCAGATGGTCCATGGGAGGATATTTGTATGGACTTTGTGGTTGGATTGTCTCACACTCAAAGGAACAAAGATTCGGTTATGGTGGTTGTTGATCGATACTCTAAAATGACACATTTTGTTCCTCGCGCCAAAACCTTAGATGCTACACACAAAGTTGATCTTTATTTTAAGGAGATTGTGTGACTTTATGGCATTCCAAAGACTATCACTTCCCATCGAGACTCTAAATTATGAGTTACTTTTTGTGGACACTGTGAAGGATGGTTGGAACTAAACTTGTATTTAGTTCATCTCATCATCCTCAAACCAATGGTTAAAACTGAGGTTGTGAATAGGAGTTCAGAAAATCATTTACGGAATTTGGTGGACGAAAATCCTCGCTAATGAGATGTAGTTTTGGGTCAAGCAGAGTTCGCCTACAATCGTTCTTCAAGTTAAACTACCGACATAAGGCCTTTGAGGTTGTCTATGGTAATAATCCAATTACGCCCTTGGATATAGCTCCCATACCCATCACTCTAGCTTCAGTGGAGAGAGTGAAGAGTATGCAAAGTACATCAAGAAGTTACACAAGCAAATTCGACAAGTGTTGATGTTGGCAAAAATTTCTATCCCACATGGAAAAGTTAGAATAAGTTGGGATAGTTAATAACATACAAATTAACTATCCCACATAGGAATTTTAGTAAAGGGTGGAGGTGTATGAATCCTATAAATTTAGCCCTCCCCTTTAC
>JAUEKW010148607.1:0-10157 GCA_032274785.1 Ajuga reptans
CCGACGAAATGTGTCCTTAAATCGCGCAAAAAATTAAATTAGAGGACTAAATGTGCAAAAGGCTCATCGGAGGGGACCAAAATTATAAGTGGGTAAAAGATAAGGGACGTAAATTGCATTTTTCCCTCAGATTTCTTCTCCTTTTTTTTTTATTCCGTTCAGTGTCTATCAGATTCGTTTCGTTTTACCATCAGACGTTAATCTTCCTCCGTCCTTCTACTTTGACGGCAGACCCGTCATTTTTTTCAGATGCTTCGATAACAATTCCATATCATATGAACTTATGTCGTTCTTCTCACTGGCCTCCGGTGCTGTCTCCAACCACGCCATTTTCCCTCAATTTACAGGTTTTGAGTTTTCCAGTTTGAGTTCGACTGTTGATCTACCATATGTCCATGGTTACATCTAATTGAAATATTAAAAATAAATGAAATAATTCGACCTCAAGAAATACTAAAAATAAATTAAATATAAAAAATTTGTTTACCATATTTCAGTTAATAGAGTTTTTTTTTTCAAACAAATTAATTTGATCTTAAAATTGGAGATCACAATTATGTTCAATAATTTAAAATATAATATATCATTTAATTAATTAATTCAAATATTGAAGTTGCTAATTAATTAATTAAATAAAGAGAAACACTTATATGTCATTTAATAAATAACCTGCTATTCACCTCCTATAGCAGGTCAAAAGTACAGGTGTATTAATATACCAGGTGCATTATAGAATTACCCTAAAAGTTATTATTGTTATCCTTCACTATACTTTAAAAAGAGTCTGACCCGCACATGGTGCGGGTGGACAACTAGTAAATTATAAAAACCCTCTTCTCATACATTAATTTTTAAAATTAAATCTAAAATAAAATTTAGACAACAAATAACAACGTTAATAAAATTCTTGATTTTTCAGTAACATTATTTATTAAAATTAAATGCAAGAAAGAAATAATAAAGCCATACATTTAATCTTTAATAATTGTGATTTATTTTTTCTTGGCAATTTTCTGTAGAAAAAAAAAAGTATTATAGGTGGCTACTTGTAATTGATTCAGATTTCTACTTTACGTTTGTAAGAAAAACTGATTTTGTATAAACTTAGCAATTTTATTTATTTATTTTAATTCAATTTATAGATAAATCTATATCATTTTCTTTGCTAATAACATTGAATTGTACAATTGTACAAATAGTAAAATTTTCCCTATTTTCAAATTTGAAATCCATAGATAATAATCGCGATTTTCTAAAAAAAATAAATAACATTTAATTCATTTTTTACCTATAAAATATCAAATTAATCATGCTTTCACAATCGTCATTTAATTCTCTTATTTTGAAATAAAATATTAAATTAAAAATAAGCACTTATTTATTAGTTGATTATTAGGCTTGAATAAGTATTTATTGTGAATTAATAAACAATTTGTATTGAATTTGAGCTGCATAAAAATAAATTAAATAATCTTTTCAATGGAATAAAAGAATAAAAATAATTTGCACTTCTTTAGTTTTGTTAGAATAAGATCACATTATAAATAAATATATTATAGATGTGGATCACACAATTATAATTAAAATAAGACATAAAAGTAAAACACCAAATATATATAGAAAAATATAATTATAGTAAGATAAGACAATAAAATAAAACACCAAATACAGAATTGACTTTGATTACATTACCATAAAATATATCATCTCCTCTCAAATTCAATATTATTCTGAACTTTGAAATGTGAAATAAAGAAGTTCAAACACAAAATTGAACAAAAATACATTTACTTTTTTAAACTAAAATTTCACGTCATTCCTAAAATAATTGAATTGATTCTTCACGGTGTTGCTTAGAGTAGTATTCGTTTTGTTCCTTTATTTATATATTTGAGAAGTTTAGTACCTAATCCTATGTTATTGAATTGTAGGAAATAACCACCTATAAAGTGATATCTACAATCTACAATCAAGTATTAAAAGGACATTGAAAACTGAGCTAGTCCGTCTTATAGAACTTTAGGTTGCATTTGGATCGAAAGATTTTTGAGGATGAATTTGAAATTTATAGTCTCAAATTCATTAATGTTGTTTGGATTATCATAAATTTAGAAATCTATAACTTTCATTTTGAGCCATTTTTTAACTATATTTTAAAGGATTTCAAATTCCTCCAGATTACTAATATTATTGAGCAGGCAGGCTAACAAGCCCTCGTAATATCAAACTTAGATAAAAATATCTAGAGATCATTGGATTGGTCCAATGTAACAGATCAAAACATCTACAAGTCATTAACAAATTAGAGAAATTTTAGCAATCAACAAACTCCATGAAATTAGTAATCAATCACAATCACAATTAGAATAAGACTTGTACTAGAAATCATTGAATTCATCCAACTTACACATAAACCTAAGAACATCACCATCCAACACAACACAACACATTCTACCCACACACATGTAACTTACAAAAAAAAAAAAAACTAGTAATAAAGTTCAACTTCTAATTTCTAAGTATGAACTTGACTCAATTTCTTAGCAGCGACGATAGTGAGGATGAGATATACGAAAAACCCCAGAAACCCCATCAGTAAAGACGCCGTCGCTTTGTGGCAGAATTTCCCGAAATGCTCACAAATCGGCATCCAACCCGAATGGCTACTTCCGTATTTTCCGACGTAACCTATCGCCATCCCTGCCGCGAATCCGCCCATTAACAGAACAGTCATAATCTGCAAAAAAAATTCCATCCACGTTGTTTATAAAATATTGCTAAATTGGCTAAAAAGGTGATTTTTTTTTAAAAAAAAATAAAAATTATGTTACCAGATCATGAAGGAACAAGTAGAAGTAGGATTTCGGATTGAATGTCTTGTTCCCCATGATTAATGTGAGAACAAGTGACGAAACTGACAGCGAAAGCGTAACGAGATTTGCGATGACGAAAAACCTGAAAAAAACATGATTAGAGGAAATACAGGAGTAAAATTGAGAGAGAGAGAGAGAAATGGATTAGAAATTTACTTGAAGGCGGGGGAGTAGGTGTAACTGGCGTCGACGGCGATACCGAAAACGAGCTGATTCTGTTTGTTGGTGAGCATAAGAGAAGCAGCGGTGACGGTAGTAACAATGGCGGAAAGCCTGAGGAAGATCTGGGTGAGGAAGTAGAGGTTGTGGGGTTTGGAAGAAGGGGTGGTGAGGGATTCGTCGGCGGCGAAAGCCATTGTTGGTTTGATTTGATTACTTTCTCTCTCTAGAAGGAAGGAAGTTAGTGCGATGAGAAGATGTGATGAAGGTGGGGGAGAATTTATAGGGGTGAAGGGGGCGAACGTGGGAGAGGGGGTTAGATCGTGAGACCTAGGGTTTGAATGAGAGGGACAATTCGTTAGTTCATACAGATCTTTGTGTAGAAAATTCCTCCAATAATATGGGCCGTTTTGGTATTTGTCATTTCACATTGACGGGGAAAATTCATTTTTTTAGTCCTGTAATTTAGAACGAATCCAAAAATAATTCTATATTTTGTGTAGTTTTGATTTTAGTTTTGTAGGTTTAAAAAAATGTCTAATTTAAGGGCAAATTCTGTCGAAGATCATTAATTTTGTTGGAGTTGCTGATGTGACGCGAATATGTATGCGTTACATGAGCATATTTAATTAGAGATCTTCGTCCATTTGATCAATGTGGCTTCATCTAAAATAACCCACATGTGACTAGGATTGACAAAAATCCAAATAACTTAACAAAAATTAGAAAATAAAACATAGAAAATTCCATTTTTCATTTTTTACAAAAGCAGAATTCAAAAATAAAATTTAAATATTCCAGGAGATGTTTCTTAAACTGATTGGAAATTTTTTTCGGGATTTTTTTTTTATTTTCTGGAAAAATAATATGTAAATTTTTCTTCTTTTTTTTCAGATTTGAATGAGCACCAATCCATTTTGAATCTCCTAGATCTAGCCACATGAACTAAACGGACGAAGGTACAATTCAAGACTTTCTCAGGTGAAGTTTTGATTTTCCATAAAAAATATACTGAAGTCTAATCGATTAGGACTAAAGGTTCAAAGTACACATATTTACAGGACTAAAAAATATTATACGTGTGTATATTTGTATAATTGTAGAAGCTACACATGAATACTAAATTAAGTAACTAAATTGCAAGAATGAATTGTTATTGACTAACAAACCATCAATGATCAACCAACGGCTCTTAAATAATAAATAATCAAGATTATTGGTTATTCTTTAATATTTATGTTACTAATCCTAAATTAAGAAATTATCCCCTTAATTTGAAAAGATTCCAGGTGGCACAGTGCCTCTACTGATTGCCGTCCTTTATATAGTAAGTCACTAAGGCATATCGTCAATAAATTTAAATTTGGATGTTATGTTAATAATGATATGATTATGAAACTTCTATTTCTGGATATGACTATATATGGTGACGAATATTTTAATTTAGAAATTTTATAGTGCTACATTAGATCTTAAGGTAGGATACCCTTTAATTTGCAATCACAATTTAGGAAAGTTTCGCTTTGTATATTTCCGTTAACTTCGTACATAGGTAGCTCGACCGATGTATTATCAATTTTCCGCGAGTTTTTTTTTTTCAAATTGAGGAGAAATGGGTATAAATTAAATAAAATTAAAAGTTAAAGGTCATTATAAAAAAAATATGTTATATTAGTGGTTATCTATTGCCTCCGCTTTTCTAGATGCAGTTTTAGGTTTGTGATTTGTTGATAAATTATCGCTTTTAGCTTATTTTTTATATTTCTTCTAATATTGTCACTATAAACTAATAGAAAGATATAATATAAAGGAAAGAGTAGGAGAAAGTAAGAAATTTAAGAGAGAGAAAATTTATTGGAAAATTTTGGTGGTGTATTTGAAAATGACTCAATTACGGGACTAGGTATATAAGTCGAGGCACGAGTTTGACTCGTTGTACGTCCGTAAGACGATATTGTCCCGTATCCAAGTGCTCTTGGTCTTCGGCAATAGTCCCCAAGATACAACGACTTTGAACTTTGGGATCGCAGCACAACGAAACCAAAGCTATCGGCGAACTACTCGATACTCAGGATTTTCTTGAGACTCGACTCAATTAGTAGACGGACTGTAAATGCATAAGATATCAATTGTAATGTTTCGTAAGTTGTCGTTGTTCTTAGTCTGTTTTAAAGTGCAAATCAAGGGGTCTATTTATAAACTTCTAGGCGTCATTTCGTGAACTGGTGCAACCTTTTAACTTGATCAATCACAACCATTGGATCGTACATTTTTATGAAAGATCACGATCTTACGGTCTGATTTCATCCTTTTTCGGACGTTCACGTCATTTCGTTCGTACCTATTCCACTTGAACAGTCACGACTTTTCACTGACACCTCTTCGTCTAAAAGACATTTATCCATTCATGTACACCTCAAAATTCCAACAAAATTTAGATGAGGGTTTATTTGACCATTCTTTCTATTCTTTAATTATTTTATACTAAGCTAAAACTACATTTAAAAAAATCGAGGTAGTATTCGATTGGCCTACAGTGTTATGATCAATCTCGTTTACATGCCATTAATTCAATAACAAATACCTAACTATTCTACAATGATAATGCATGTACGTGTAGAGATTGGCTATTCTATAGTTTTTATTATAAAGAGTATACAAACACATGTATACAAATTATAAACTAAATAG
The DNA here is from genome assembly GCA_032274785.1 of Ajuga reptans. Lineage (NCBI taxonomy): Eukaryota > Viridiplantae > Streptophyta > Magnoliopsida > Lamiales > Lamiaceae > Ajuga > Ajuga reptans. The sequence continues at coordinate 5,724 of JAUEKW010148607.1, forward strand.
TAAAAATAAGAACTTTGGGAAATTTTGCCGTGCTACTTGCGAAAGATAAAATACAAAATTCTTCGAAAAAAATGCATTTTTAGTTCCATAAGTTAAGGTTACATTCAATTTCATTCATATATTCAAATAGTCTTTTGCAATTTTGGTATCTTAAATTTAAAAAGTACACAATTTTTATCATTTTTTTGCCGGAAAATCATATAATCATCAGAAAATATCACGTGACTCTCATGTGAGTTCACAAAAAAGGAATCCCATTTTATTGGTGGTGATGTATTATTGCAATTTGAACTAATTAACATCCTATTGGTCGGGCTTGGAAAATAACACATCATACATTTTATTATATAATAAATAAACTCGGAGAATAAATTAGCTCATAGGATTAATTGTGGGATCCCATTTCGTAAACTCACTCGAGAGTCACGTAGTGTTTTTCAGCGAATTTATCATTTTTCAGGGAAAAAATGACTAAAACTCTAAAATTAAGAGATTGAAATTACAAAAGACTATTTGGATGGAACTAAAATTATAAGCGACCCTAATTTATGGGACTAAAACTGTAATTTCCCGGAGATTCGTGCGTCTTGTAAAAGTGTTTTGTTTTGCATACAAATTTGAAAGTACTTTGTTTTATTCGAATTTATTTCATGCAAAACAAATCTTGAGTTGCATCCTATTTACGTGCGGAAGTGCATGAAATACGTAACATCTGTCCTTTTCATGTTTATACATTATTTGCTGTCGTCGTCGATTTTAGTTATCACTAACAATATATTCATTGTATATAGGCATAAAGTTATTTCATTTCTGTCAAATTAGGTACTAATTAACATCGGATCAATAAATGCATAAATAAATATATAAATAAATAACATATGTACTAACATTAAATTTTTATATATTTAATTTTGATAATATAATAAGCAACGTTGTAAGAGTTATTAGCAGGGCTCTCAAGGCGGTGCCGCCGCATCGGGCCCCCTATCGACAAAGGCCCCGATTTTTTTATTACATGTACATATATACATAATATATTATTTACAGTTGATTAGAATGTAACAATTTGTAGTGCAACTGAGTTAATAAGGTGTGACCAAGCATGTTCACACCCTTGACCCCTCTAGCGCAATATTTTTATTTTTAATAACATGCCTTCAAATAGGGCCTCCAATATTTAAGGGGCCCCCTTTTTTCGTATCGTGCCCTTTAAAATATTGGACCGGCCCTGGTTATTAGGTGCTAGTCGGGCAGCATGCATACTGAGGTCTAGCGACTAGTCAGGGCGTAGGCGGGATTAGCCAGGGACAAATTAGAAAAGATAGGCGGTCCATTGGAGTTTAGCTCCTAGACGGAGACTAGTTAGAGTTGGTCGATAATTTTTGCAACATAAATAATATACTTCCTCGGTCTAAAAAAATTGTCACTTTAGTTTTTTTTTTTTTTTTTTTTTTAAAGTTAAGGATGGCTAAAAAGGACAAATATATTCCTACATAATCTATTTAATTGGGATATATTTTATGAAATAATGAAATATAGTAACTAAATTAAGTAGGTTCTTTAGGGTACGATTAGAAGAATTGTAAATTTTTTTTGCTAAAATTACACTTTTTTGAACAATTACATATTTTCTAATATGGCATCTTTTTTTAGATCGGAGGGAGTATAAGAGAACCACCAATAAATTAGTAAAGTTTCCCCAAAAGTGAAATGAGGATTTGTTTTGGTTAATTTCTGGAGAGAAAGAGAGAGAAAATTTGTAACGCTCCGTTTTGGAAAAACACAAAATTAGTTTGAGACGTTATAAAATTCATAAACGAAATAACGAATTTCAAAAGACAACGGAATTTCTAGCCTAAAAAGAATTAGAAACAGGCCAACGTATAATCGCAGCAACGACCTATCAACGACACAACATGATTTATATAAACATAGTATCGCACCACCTATAAGTCCAAAAAGTTAAAAAAAAAACTTAGTAAAATGACATTTCGCTCACAAGCAAATTGTATCACATGACAACCCACTATTCACACACAGGCGAATAGTTCACGCGAATCCCTTATCTAATTTACAAGAAGGACTCGAAAGTTATATTTACCAGTCAAAAACCTCAAACAGTAGCCCACACACCTAGATTCATCCTTCCACAATTACTCTTTGACCTGAAATATTTATGTTTGGGGGTTTGAAAATACACCCAGTGAGGAAACTTCGAGATTGCATAAGTTCAAAGGCATGAATGCGAGTTCACATAACAAGACATATCACATAGAATCTAAACCATAACATCAAAGCGTGCGTGATACCCCACGGATAAAATTAACACGGACATCGTATATTCAGGCGAACCCGACAATAGGGCGGTGCATACCCACCACAGGGCAAGATAAACATAACATAGGAAGGTGTTATACCCAACTTATGGTAAGTTTGGCCAGACTCATGACAGAGTATACCCGTCAATATAGGGTGGTGTATGTCCGTAGATCACACCCATCATGATAGGGCGGTGTGTACGTGTGGCCTAAGGTAGGATAAATCTAACGCAATTGGGTTGTCCCAACTTGCAGATCTATTCCTGGTAGGGGTGGGCTCGGGTCGGGTTTTGCGGGTTTCGGGTTTGTCGGGTCGGGTACCCGATAAAAATACCCGATTTTCCACCCGATCGTGCGGGTACCCGCTCGGGTCGGGTTTTTTTCAAAACTATTTTTTCAGTTTTAAATTTCTTTTTGCTTCTTTAAAATTGTTGAAATATCTGTAAAATAATGGTTGATTTTAGCAAAATAGGGTACCCGAACAAAACTCAACCCGACAAAAACCCGACCCTACTAAAACCCGACCCGACCAAAACCCGAAACCCGATAAGCTAGAAATACCCGACCCGATCGGTTAAAACCCACGCGGGTCGGGTCGGGTACCCGAACCCGCGGGTAAAAATCCCACCCCTAATTCCTGGCTAAGGACGAGGTACACCCGTCATGATAGGGCGGTGTATATCTAAAGATTATACCCGTCATGATAGAGCACAAGTTGTGTGCATATATGTAGCATACCATGTCATGTAAATCACATAGGCATATCTTAACTATAACAATCATAACATTGGAATATTTAAACTCATAAGTGAGAGTGGAAGTTACCCCACCTCAGAATGCTTGATGTGAGTGGAATGCAAGTTTCCTAGATTGCGTCTCCTCATAACCTACAATAGTAGAAGCATTGTTTTAGTACCTTATCTTACTTAATGTTAATAAATATTTAATAGGACTCATTTGAGAATTTTCTAAAGTTTAGGGAGGTTAATTCGGAGGGTGAGTCTTGCATGTGGCCGTGTACATTTTAACAGGAAAAATGATACTCTTGCTCAATAAAATGGTACTTTTGTAAATACAGGTGATACTTTAAAAATACTGATACTTCTACGAATAAAGGTGATACTTTTCCCCAAAAAGACGATATTTTAAAAATACTGATACTTTTGCAAATATAGGTGACACTATAAAAATATTGATACATGTGACACTTTAAAAATACTGATACTTTTGTGAATAAAGGTGATACATTTCCCCAATAAGGTGATACTTTAAAAATACTGATACAGGTGACACCTTAAAAATACTGATGCAGGTGACACTTTAAAAATACCGATACTTTTGCGAATACAGGTGACACTTTAGGTACAAAAAGTAATACTTTTCCAGTCACACGGCCATCACAACTCCTATTTTAACTAATCAAAGGCTTAAAAGACTAATTTTCCTAAAATCGATCTAATTCTTGTATTCTACGGGACGAGAGCTTCGATTTAGTATATAGGTTGGGACGTTCCGGTGGGTTATGGAGTTAGTTCGATTCGGACGGTCGACTTGAACATTGCTCCGACGTCTACTTCGGCAGTGATTTAAGGTCAGAAGACGTTAATTTCTAATCTAATTGATTGTATATCAATAATCTATACACTACATGCTTTAATTCAGTATATTATTTATGGTGGTCGGATAGCTTAATTGCCGGAACGGTAAGCCCGAAGATGGGCTGACGGTAAAGAATAAAGAAAAATCATTTTACTTACCTTCTTGCAACAGACAAGCAAATGGGTTATCTGTGATAGCGTGTGTACTAAATACAAAGAATTTTTCAGTGTCTGAGTCAACAATGCAAGTGTCAAAATGTTTGGTTAATTTAGCAGGAAGTGTCAATTGACTAGACATAGCTACTATGCTTACTAAGCTAGGCTATATATAGGTACATATATATATATATATATATATATATATATACACACACGTTAAATAATGGCTGCAAAAAAAATGATAAATGGTAATGGGAAAAAAATATGACAATCTGATTAGGCGTGAGATTGCATGGTTTTTGTGCTTATTTTAGCCTCATTATTGAGTGAATTGGGCTCGAATTGATGTAAAATACGAT
>JAUEKW010148617.1:0-10153 GCA_032274785.1 Ajuga reptans
GATTTTTAGGCGGGATTTTACTTAACTTACTAATAATACCACTTAATTGCTTTTATATTAATATAGATATAGATATTTGCAGCTCCCTTTAGGCACCTTAAAGCTTTCTTCAAAGCCTCCCAATGAGCTTTCCCAGGATCTGCCATGTATCTACTTATTACATTGATTGCATGAGCCATATCTGGTCTTGTACATACCATAGTAGACATGATGTTTCCTACAACATTGGCATATGGAATCCTCTTCATGTCACACCTTTCTTCCTCAGTTTTTAGCTTTAGCTCTGCACTTAACTTGCAATCAACAGCCAGGGGTACATAAACTTGCATTGCTTCACTCATATTGAACCTTCTTAGAATCCTCTAGATGTAATCCATCTGAGATAGCCACATCACACCCTTACTTTCATCCCCGATAATGTCCATACCCAGTATTCTGTTTGCAGCTCCTAACTCTTTCATTTCAAATTCAGCTTTCAGATATGCCTTAAGTGATTTTATCTCAACCATGCTTTTGCTGGCTACAAGCATGTCATCTACATACAAGAGAAAAAATGCTATTGGAGTATTCTCTACTCTTTTCAAGTAAACACAACTGTCAAAATCAGATCTACTGTAACCTATCCTGAGCATATGATCATCAAACCTCTTATACCATTGCCTTGCACTTTGTCTCAATCCATACAGAGACTTCTTCAAGATGCATACCTTTTCTCTATTCTCTGGTAGGATAAATCCCTCTAGTTCAGTCATATAAATAGTTTCCAGCAGATCACCATGCAGGAAAGCTGTCTTAACATCTAATTGTTCCAAAAGCATCCCATGTTGAACAACCAATGCTAAAAGAATCCTAATGGATGTGTGTTTCACTACAGGTGAGAATACCTCATTGAAATCAATGCCTTCCTTTTGTGTGAATCCTCTGGCAACCAACCTTGCCTTGAACCTTATTTGCACATCTACTGCATATTCTATTTTCTTCTTAAAGATCCATTTGCAGCTGACTAACTTCTGGTTCCTTGGTTTGTCAACTAAAATTCATGTTTTGTTCTTTATCAATGAGTCTAGCTCTTGCTGCATAGCCACTATCCACTCTTCCCTTTCTGTGCAGCTCACAGCTTCCCTATAGCTTATTGGTTCCTCATAGCTTACATCCTCAGCTATGCTGAGAGCATAAGAAACTAAGTATGCCTGCCCAAACCTTGCAGGTGGGTGTATTTGCCTCCTCTTTCTATCTCTAGCCAGTCTGTAGTTACTTAAGTTGCCTTCAGATGTAGAATCTGATTGCATGTTCTCATCTTCCATCTCACCTTCTGAGAACTCACTTTCCTGAGTTTAAAATTTTTGAGGTGTTGCAAGCTCCACCTCAAACTCAGGTTCTTCCAAAATTGTCTGCTTATGGGTAGTTTCTGCCTTAGTTGTTAGAAATGGCATCTCATCCTCCTTGAATACAACATATCTGCTGATGACAACCTTTCCCTTTCCAGACTCATAACACCACAACTTAGAACCCTTCACACCTTTTGGATATCCTATCATAACACATCTTAGAGCTCTGGATTCTAACTTTTCTTGCTTGATGTGAGCATAAGCCTTGCATCCAAAAACTCTGAGATGTGAATAGCTTGGCATTCTACTATGCCACAACTCCTATGGTGTTTTGAAGTTTCTTGCTGCAGATGGACATCTGTTGATCAGGTAAGCTGCTGTATCCACAGCTTCTCCCCAGAACTTCTTTGGTAAACCTGATCCCAGGAGCAGGCATCTAACCCTTTCATGGATTATCCTGTTCATTCTCTCAACCACACCATTTTGTTGGGGGTTTCCAGGTACTGTCTTATGTCTCTTGACACCCTTCTCCTTGCAGAATCTCTGGAAATCATCAGAAATAAATTCCAAACCACTGTCTGTTCTCAAGCACTTATGAGCTTTCCCAGTTGATGCCTCAACTTCAGCATACCATTCCTTAAACTTTGACAGTGCTTCAGTTTTTTATTTCAAAATGAATACCCACAATTTTCTTGAGTAATCATCAATGATGCTTAAGAAGTACTTACCTCCTCCCAATGTCTCTGTTCTAGATGGCCCCCATAGATCAGTATGAATGTAATCTAGAGGTGCAAGAGAACTTACTTTACTCACAGGATATAGGAGTTTCTTGCTTTTCCCCATGATGCACTGCTCACATGACTGAATCTTGAAACTCTTGTTGTTCTGGAGTAACCCCTGCTTCAGCAATTCATTCAAACCCATTTCACTAACATGAGCTAGTCTCATGTGCCACAAGCTTGAATCATCAGTGATAACATGCTCAGCTGAAGCCACCATTGTCTTAGCCTTCAAGTAATACAGGCTGTTCTTCCTAACACCTTGCATGACAACCTTTGATCCTTTCAAAATCTGCAAGGTCCCTGCTTCAGACTTGAAGCAACACCCCTTTGATTCTAACATTCCAAGGGATATGAGATTCCTCTTTAGTTGGGGAATGTACCTTACTTCTGTCAAAACCTTGACAGATCCATCACATAATTCCAACCTAACATTTCCCATTCCCTTGATTTTGCAGACCTGGTCATTACCTAACAAGACAGAGCCCAACTGAGCCTTTTTTGAGTTCATGGAACCATGACTTGTGAGGACACATGTGGAATGAACACCCTGAGTCCAATATCCAATCATCATTCACTTGTGTATCCACTATATTAAGAACTTCAGGGTCATCACTCAATTCAGCAGTTTCTGTCTGATTTGCTTCCTAGATTTTTTTATATTGCTTCCTCTTCCATGCATAGCAGTCCTTCTTGAAATACCCTGGCATCTGACAGTGGAAGCATTTCTTTGCTTCCTTGTCATTCTTATCCTTTCCTTGCTTTTGAATTGATTTCTTGAAGCCAGGGGATGATTTCTTGAATTTTTGTCCCTTTGAGAATTTCTGCCTTATTGCCAGCCCTTCTGCAACTTTCTCTTGCTTGCCTTTATTCAACCTCTGCAATTATTTACATATGAGTGCAGACTGTGCTTCCTCAAGGGTAATAGTTCATTCACTTCCATAAAGCATAGCATCCTTTAGGTGATCAAAAGATCTTGGCAAGGCATTCAAAAGGATAATAGCCTTATCCTCATCTTCCAGTTTGACATCAATGTTTTCCAAATCGTCCAATGGCTTATTGAAGTCATCCAATTGGTCCCCTATGCCTTTATCTTCCACCATTCTATAGGAGTAGAGCCTTTGCTTCATGAATAACCTGTTAGCTAATGACTTAGTCATGTACAGGTTTTCCAATTTTGCCCAAACACCAACTGCAGAATCTTCATGGGCTACCTCTCTTAAAACCTTGTCACCAAGGCAGAGTATTATTGCACTGTGTATTCTTTCATGGATCTCTTGCTTCTTCTGATCTGTCACATTCTCAGATGCATCCTCCTTCTCATCCTTCTTGCCCTTCTCCTTCTCAGTCTTTCTCTTGAGAGCCTCCCACAGGCCCTGCTGTATGAGCAGTGCCTTCATTTTGATTTTTCATAAACCAAAATCATTCTTCCCTATGAACTTTTCTGCCTCGAATTTGGTTGTTTCCATGATGTGTTCTTCCAAAAGAAAAATTCCCACAGACGGCGCCAATTATTGCAATTTGGACACAAAACACACCAACTATATCACACAAACCAATCTACAAACAGATAGAGCAAGAATCAAAAACACTTATGTGTTCTATGATTTTATGTGTAATCAACCAAAACTGAAACACAAGAAATGCCAATGAGTCTAACACAAGAAATTTAACGTGGTTCAGCTTTCGCCTACATCCACGGGAAGGTCACCAAGAAATACACTAGATCACCAAGAAATGATTACAAAAGGAACACTGCACAATCCTGCAGTAAATCACCTATGCACAGCTAATACCGATCACACTTGATCTCACTTGCAATGTGTATCTTATTCCTCTCTACTTGTAACTCTCATAATCCTTGAGTGTATCTTGATTACAGAAGATAGCAATGAGAATGTGCATCTAACCTATATAAGACTTGCTCAAAAAATGACTAACTAATCACAAGATAAAAAACTGAAAAACAGAAACTATGACAATGCATATTGGCAGTTATAACCGCCAATACCGTTGTGATAATTCTTCTTGAAACCGTTGTGGTAGATGTGGATAGTCATTTCATAAGAGCCCTGTCCAGGGACACGTGGCATAAACCCACAGGTCGTTAAAAAATGGTAGATCGCAGCCCGTCATTTGACGAAATCTAAGGCATCAGGGCCACGACCTGTCATAGCTCGAGCTCGTTTCACCTCCAGGACCAGGTCGCACGTCGAGCCCGTTTCAACCGACCACGACCTAAAGCTCACACCTCAGGCTGAGAAAGATCCCCGGTGCCGTACAAAGCCCGAGCTCACCCCCCCGGTAAGGAAACCCCATACCGGGCTGAAGCTCGTAACCGACGCACACAACCGAGGTGCCCACCAGCTTATATGACGATTTCTAAATCTCAATAAATACTCCCATCCCCCCCATTAGGGAAGGGACTTTAGATTCAGAAGAGAAAAAAAAAAGCATAAACACTTGTAATACTCTGTTTAATACGCAGATCGTTCAATAAACGAGATTTTACTTTGCAACTTTTCACTTGGTGTTTTTACTTTGACTAGTACATTTTACCTTCCACATAAATATAAATTTCTGGTTGTGTTACACGTGTCCCCAATCCACATAAATAAACAGTCACATCTCGGTGGTTATTAGCTCTTAATAACCGTTTAATCGACACGTATTCACAGTAGACAACTGTCAACTTCATACAGCAGCTTTCATCTTTGAACGTGATGCCTTCTACAATGATCCACCAAGCCTCATATTTGCTGTCACACTCACATTCTCCTGCTCTAGACAAGCTTGATTCTGGAACAATATTAATTGTTTGTGAAGGAAGATGGTACACATTTTATGAAGAAAACAATAGCTAAAGGTGATTCATGGGATATAGTCATCCTCGATCCACCAAAACTAGCTCCGAGTAAAAAGGTAAACTTTCTCGATTCATTGTTCCAGTGCAGCAGTATAATTGCATATTTTACTTGATGACAAGTTATAAGGTGCTAGCCGTCTCTAATGACATTATCAAAACCCTGCTTCCAAGCCCATATGCACGTTATTTGTACTTTAGCTACGACTAGCAGTGCAGACATCCAAAAAGCATATGCACGTTCCCTCAGCATTTTTTTTTCCCTGTCTGCAGAGTGATTATCTACTTATTTAGGTATTGCAAAGTGCAAGTGGGATGTATAGGAATTTAAATGCAAATAACGACAAGGGGTGACATGCTCATGTTCTGGAGCTGACTCAGAGCGGGATGCTCTTCAGGCAACTTTCCTCTATTTTCTTGGACTTGCTCTATTATCATCTTGATTTACTCACTTATTTATCTAGACACTTGCCTTAATCTCTCTATTACATGATTGACATGCCTATATTTCGTTCTTTTCAGGGTGCTGCATCCATGGCGGGTAGAAAGATCACAGTCGTACGTCGAGCTGGAGCTGGCAGCGATCATCCAATTGATCCATCTTATCCAGAATGGGTATACCTCTCCAATGTTTTACTTAGAGGACTGTGAAGCTCTTCTTCTGAGCCAATCCGATACCCCTCTGTTTCCTGGCAGCAAATTAATTATTCAAGCTGCAGAATGGAAGAACGAAGATTATCACAGTAAATAATTGTCTATTGGGCACTACACGTGGAGAATTATACTAGGGGGGACAGGAAAAGTGAAATGATCAATTAGTAATCGGAAGCAACCAAATTTGATTCAATTGTAGACAATGGGCAATCGGGAACTACATTTATAAACAAATAAATAAATAGAAGCGATCAAATTTACACCTGAATAGATAGCGATTTTAATCTGAACGAGTACAAAATCAACTCACACAAACTAGGATATATATATATATATATATATTCCAAGTCTCAAAATATTTGTTATCTAGGTATTATACACACACATCTTTCAAAAATCCGAGGCATTGAAGCAAGTTTTTATCCACTACAACAGAGGGTGCAGGCTTCTGTGGCACGCATAAATATATTATAGCATTAGTGGCCTCCTGGGTTCCGGTTCCATGACAAATACGATGGGTCTCCGAGTTGCCTGAGACAAACAAATAAAGCATATGTTAAGTATTGATCTACCCAAGAATATATATTTGATGTTTCCTCTCCAAGTTTTGACTGTTATATCTGCTTAGTTACAAGCAACAAACTTCTATATGCTCCGGATTATCTCTCTTCTATGCGCGTGAGTGTGTGTGGCGTGTGGATGTGGCTAGCAAAAATACCAGACATTAAGATTATATAAAATCCAATGTTGGTTGGGTTGTACACAAAAAATTTATATATATAAATATGTGTGAGATATGATTAGAGGGAGAGAGAAGTTGCAGCATGATTACCCAAGGGAAATATGGCGTACCTTGGTTTAATTAGATAAATAAGCAGGAAAACCATGGCCAAGAAAAAGCAGAGTCCACCAACAGTGAGATATGCGATACCCACAAAGTCGTTTTTCCCTCCTAGCCAGCTTGTAGTAGAAAGAACTAACTTCTTCTTGCCATTGAAACTGTAAGTGTTGTAATTGTTCTGTAGTGTCACTTGGATGGTTTCACCAGCCTGGAGGTCGACTTCTATTTTCCCATACAATTTCCTAAACGTTGGGAGAGCTGCAGTTCGCATCCAAACAATGAGGTCCTCCTGCTGGCTCAACTATTACATGACAACACATTCACAAGATAGAGAGTGAGTTTAATCATGACCACTGAGGCTTAGGAGAGGGCAGAAAAGCTATCATTTAATGAATCACTAAGGAAGTAACACATTACTATCAGTGCTGGGAACTTACTGGTATAGATGGGTCAAGACTGGCACCACCTCTTAGAGTACCATTTTGGAAGTTCTTCGGGAATACATTGTCTCCAAATTTACGATCCCTATCACTCTTCCACGAGATCTCTCTCTTGTTTACAGCCAATGGCTGGTTATTGCGAGCAAAGCCATAAGTATCATTGAACATACTCCATGCTATAAGACCACAAGGGACAATAGGCCTCTGACCAGGTAAGGTGGCCTCAGGACTACATGCACTAGTCTCCCTCTCGCTTCCAGGTCTTCTCAGCTGCTGATCACTTCGGCTCTTCACGTATCTGATAATCATCAAGAAATCCATAAATGCATTTTCTAGAAACTAACTAAATAAAAGCAACTCAATTGACTATAAGAGACCAGAAGAGAAGATGTGTAATAAAAAAAAAACTGTTGTTTTGTTATCAGTTATCATATAATAAAACAGCAGAAAAACTTAGTCCATCTTGATCAGAATGCATTTATACAAATAGGATCCTAAATCTCACTATTTAAGAACTGCACCAACCATCATATCCAAAAGGAATTGCAAGGCAGTAAAAAGAAACAATCGAAGACCACAATTATTGCCACAAAATTGGTACGACAGGAAACTACATAATACCCACCTGCGATGGTTCTGATAGAAATTATCGAGCTGGTAATACACATAAATTGGCTGCTTCATTTTTTTTAAAACCTGCCATAAATCAATCTGTCAGTCACCTGTAACATTTCGTGTTCTGTTCAACAATGACGAGATGCAGCAATGATAATGGCAATCATTCATGCCATACGGGGACTCACCCTGAGAGTTCTATTGCAGGTTTTGTCTTGAGAGCTTTGAATAAATTCAACCTTGTCATTTCTCAAACCGGGAGGAACGCAATCTGTCTCATATCTATCAACAATTTCAACAACCTGGTGAACATAAAAGAATTTTCTCAGTAATGCACTTATAATTAAAGAATGGGATAAAGTGACATGGAGATAAACGGTTGTGAAGTAGAAGCATACGTGTTGAGAAGCAAAGAGAGAGACCACTCCAATGGGAATAAAGACAACAGAAACAAGCAAGAATGTACCAATCACCTACACCAAAGCGTGAACAAGAGGAAGCAAACAGCCATTATTAGAAAATTATTTTCCAAGTGTGGAAAGGATCAAAGAAAAATGGAAGCACTTGAAATATATACCCATTTAGGAGTAAGAATAGGTTTGCATGCGGGAAGTTCCTGCTGGGTAAACCTTGAATCTGAAGAACAAAATTTACAAGAGAATACTTTAAAATAAAAAAAATTCCAAACTAACATCATGACTATATATCTGAACTCTCACTACAAATAGTTCTAACATGTTGCACCACACACACGAATGGCAAAAAAAAGGCCCTTCACATTATACAGAAAATTCATATCGCTACATGTACAATCTATGCAAGCAACTCATACACAATAGATAGAAAAAGTGGCTACCGAATTAAACCTTGCAAGACGTGTTCCTAAAAGTACGAATCCTTGAGGGGGCATTCTTAATATCTATTAAGGAAAATACAGCAATAAATAGAAGAACCGGCTATTAAATTAAACCTTGCAAGTAGTATTCGTAAAACTAATCCTGAGGGAACATTCTCAGCATCTATTTAAGGAAAATAAAGAAATGTCAATTATTTAATGGACCCAGACAAGTACACATAAAATTACCAAATTTTCTCATGTTCATACAGAATTTGTTCAACTTCCTCCTTTTCCCAATGTTCCTTCTGACAGAAAAAAATGCTACATGCATAATGGAAACCTCACATTCACAAAGGAGTTCTGTTTAATCATCAGAAACCATCTTTTACTACTTATAAGGCTCCCACAGAGTCTCTAATCTAACCTTCACATAACTTGCAGCACCTACTTAATCGGGCAAATAGATCCACTTTATGTATTTGCTTGCAAATCAAACCCAATGTCTTTCAACCCTTCTACTCAGGTATTTCCTAGCATTTTCAGCCATTCGCAAATTAATACATGGTTGTGTGCTCAAATTGTAACCATGTTTTCTTATCAGCCTTCTAAAATAAACACTTGAACGTGACTTCTGGTTTAATTACACAGCATTACATTGTGAATATTGAGTAATGAATCAAGAGTGAAGACTAGTTTATAAACTTAATTTAATTAGCAACTTTACTAGTTCGACAAAAAAAAATTCCTAATTGAAGGCTAACCTCTCAACAGGAAGGTGTAGACAATTCACACAATTTCAAGCGAAAACAGTAGAAGTCAAAATCCCGATATCCAATCTTCATGAAGAAAAAAAAAAAAAAAAAAAAACAGGATTTAGGCAAGGAAATATACACTTGGGTCGCTTGGAATTCCTTCTAGGCGCGCCCGATTCGGCCGATCCAGGTCCTCCAGCACTTGATGATGGAGTATTCGAGTTCATCACTTCACCAGAAACTCTTTCACGATTTTCCCTTTCCCTTTCACCTCGACGAACTACGGGTATTCAATCCCAAAACAGATGCTAATAAATTGAACCAAGACAGAAAGGGAGATAAAACAGAAACCTAGATTCAAGCAAAAGGATGGCAAATTCCTGAAATTCAAGATATTCGATATAACAAAAAATTATAAATCAACATGAAAATTCTGGGAGGCGTGTCTCCCTTGATGTTTATTAAATTAGGGCGGTAGGCGCTCTCTCTCTCTAGGGTCTAGAAGGCTGATGGCAGAATTTTGATAGTATAAGGCTGTATTTGTTTGGGTTTGCTGGCAGCTGATTTGCCGGCAAACTCAAATCACAGCATGTGTTTGTCTTTAGTTACAGCTGGGGGCTTAACACACATTTTCAACAGCCCTTAGCTACTTTTCCTTAGCAGGTTTGTCTCAACCAACAGTGCCCCAACACCCTTCAGTCTCAACCAAACACAGCCTAAATGTAATTTTACCATAAATCTTTTGTAGTGTGTAGAGAGATTATGGTGGTATGAATAGAAGCACCCGTATTTAAACTAAGGCTGTGTTTGATTGCGGCTGGAGGGGGCTGGAACACTATTGGTTGGGGTAAGTAGGCTGGAAAAAAAAAGTGTGTTTGATAGTTTTTTGCTGGATTTTTTGTTGGATTAGTTTATAATATAAAGTTGAAAAAAGTGATGTGATAGATGTAAGATGTGTTAGTAGTTGATTGACAAATGATTAAAGTTAGTATTGAGAATTGTATAAATGATTAAAGTTAGTATTGAGAATTATAATTGATTGG
>JAUEKW010148627.1:0-10151 GCA_032274785.1 Ajuga reptans
TAATAATAATAATAATAATAATAATAATAATAATAATAATAATAATAATAATAATAATAATAATAATAATATTTTATTAAAATTAAAAGCCAAAAGTTAAAGGTAGAAGCTTGAATTTTTAGCTTTTAGATTATGGGATAAAATAACTTTTTAAAAGCAGAATTTAAATTTTGCAAACACTTATTTGTGGCTTTTTTAAAGCCAAAAGCTAAAAGCTAGTATAAAAAAGTGGGCGCAAACACCCCTTAAATGTGTGTAGTTGATGAAAAAATCATAGAGGGTCGATGATAATGTAGCACCAATATAGAGTCGAATCAAAGTTAGACGAGTAGTTTTTTAAACAACTCCTCACCATTTTCACCTCAGTGAATACAAAACTATTAACGGATCAAGCGCCTCACCGGTAAACTTCTAACCGCAGTTAAGCTTTAACTCTTCTGTAGCCGCGCTAATATAACCCCACCCACCCCCACCCCCACCCCCACCCCCTCCCGCCCCCACACCGGTGCATCCAGTCAATCTCCAATTCATTTTCTTTCTTCTTTAATGGAGGATTCTTCGACCCGGACCCGGACCAGCTATTCCAGTCACCGGCCAGCTCAATTTTAGCTCTGTACCGTTGACTCCACCTCACCATTGCACTGATTTAACGTTTTCTTCTTTGTGAGCACCATCTCTGTTCAGATCTCTGGGTGTTACAATGGAGGATGATGATAAAGCCGCGTTGTCGCGGCGATTAATTGATATAGTCGGCGAAATCTCGGCGATATCCGACTACAGAACCACCGTGAAGAAGCAGTACACCAATTTAGCTCGGCGGCTGAAGCTGTTGACTCCAATGTTCGAAGAAATTCGCGATAGCAAAGAGGCGCTCCCCGAGGATTCCGCCAGAGCGTTGGCTTTACTGGCGAGCACGCTCGGATCGGCTAAGGAGTTGCTTCGCTTTGGAAGCGAAGGCAGCAAGATTTATATGGTCGGTATGGCATGGCTTCATTTTGTTATTTTTTTCATTCAATTTTTATTTACTTCAGTCTTTAGTTTGGAATTTGGAAAAATGAATGACTGTTGTAGTTTTTTTTTTGCTTATTTGTTTGATCTGTTTATTTTTTGTGTTTGAATGTGTCGATGTGTTAGCAAGTGTGTGTGTTTCTCTATTTGGATCATAGGATTCATTTTTCTTAACCTTGTTAGTAAATCAGGCTATGATTCTGCGGTAGCAGCTTCTAGGCCATTGGCGATGCATTTTCCTGGTGCAGATTTTGGATGCCATATGCTAGTTTGATAGCTGGGGGAAGCTGTTAATGTATGTCTAGTTTATATGTGCAATTGCCTGGTGCTAGCCGGAGAAAACGAGGTTTACTAACTAAAATTGTGAAATTCATATTGGAGCCCATGCAAGATTCTCTTTTTTATTTGTGGAACCTTGCCTGCATTTAAAAGTTTCAGATTTTGTCATTACTGCCGGGATTTTCGGGTGTCGGGTGAAAATTTTGACGTATGCGCTGGCCAGTAGTTTTAGTCTCTCCTGGCAATGTCCTTTAGTTTGTTGAGTTGTTGCCTTGTTGGGATGATTATTTTTGTTTTTGTCCTCCAATTTTTTTGACTCTAGTCTTGTACCCTTGAATCCGTAAACCAACATGACAATGCCATGGAATAAGGGACAATGACCCTTATGATGCTAAACTCATGAAAGATTAAATACTGATTTGAATTCAAGATCTGGATTGGAATGGTCTGAAGGTTTAATGTTGAAAGGTTTAGTGATGCACTTGAGTTGTCGTGAAGATAGAAATTTCCAGATTACATGGCTTCTCTCATTTGCAGAATTCTCCAGGGTTATACTTGCTCATGAAATTCTTTTAAATGTTCTACCAAGTTAGCTGGCAGAATTTTGTGCCTTTGCTTACAGCAAACAATGTGCATTGCTCTAACTGAGTAATTGCCAGGTCTAAAAGTTACGGAGAATCTGTTAACTATTTGGCAAGAAATTGGAGTTGTTTCGAACCATTGAGCTAGGAAGCAGGATAAGTCGACACTCATTTATTACACTAATTGTTGCGAAATCCCGGAGGGAAGTCGACACGTGTTTATTGTAACTCACGTGGAAAGTGATTGCTGGAAAGCTTATTCATTATGAAACAAAATTACAATAATGTGTCATATTTTTTCAATTGATTAGGAGATGCTTAACAACTAACAAGTTTAGCTACATTTATTGTGCCCTTTACAGAAGGTGAAAAAATTGGAAATCCAAAGTCAATCACACTATTAACACTTTTCCTACATGGCGTCATGAATAACATATTAAATGTCTTGGGATCTAACACGAGATCTATTAAATATGTCTCTTCTAGAACCACGGTTCTAGTCATGTTAAAATGTTAAATTCATAGATTTTTTTAATATGTTGTACAGATCAAGTAAATTCTAGTACACGTGTTCTGTCCGTGTCTCTCCCTTAGATCCAGATCGACTACCTAAGCATGTTTAAGAATGCCAGTTTCTCATTTCCTTTGTGTATAATGTGTCCTCGGGGTAGTTGATCTAAAAGCATGAAAACCCAGAATCTGCACCTGTCTGGGATGGTACATGTTTTTACTTGGCACTCGCCCAGTATGTTCTATCAATCATGATATTCTTGTCTCGTGTTCCTTTTCTTGGGGAGAAGCCTGTTTGGAATACCAAAAGGATTGGCCATTTCAGCCATGAATCAGTTGCTCCCATTTCAGCTGTTAAGAAAGCACTGCCAATGAGAAGCGTTGGGACTTTGTTGGAACTGGATAAATGTGGCAAATTGTGGTCGAAATACTGGTTTCTTTTGTGGTTGTGACTTTGGCTTTTTTTCCGTTTCTTTAATTCCCTTGCCCGGGGTCATTGTTTTGGGTAGAGTATCATGCTTCAAAATTGTCTGCTCTCTTATCTTCTCTGTCTTTCCTCCTCTTGATCTTTTACCGACCCTGTCAAACTGCTAAGTAGAGAAAGGAACAGAAAGTACAGAGGACCTTTGAAGGAGTACAGTATTGACTTGGAGAAGCAAGTGAAAAATTGTTGTTGGAACTGTGATTTTAGTTATTGCTTAGAATAGGACCTGCGCAATTGAACTTTTCGGTAGAAGTATGATTTCCTGGGAAGAGAAAGCATCTCACACATTAGAATAGAATATTAGTTGAGATGGAATAAAGATGATGACCTTAGGAGACAAAATCGGATCTGGATGGAAGAGTAGGGCAGGATGTAGTGCGAAGGGGGATTAGTTTGTCAGTGGTAGTTAACCGTGATGATGATAATGGTTTAGACGGTATATTGATTCAAGTTGGTGAACATGCATTTTCATGCATATAACATCATTGAATAGTCTAAAGCTTATTTTGTTTGCCTTCTTATCTCCAAAATATAGATTTCCCCCTGTTTCTCCTGTTACTTGCAGTGGCAAACATATTTAATATAATTTCACATGCAAGTACTTATCTCATGAAAATGGGATTTACAGTGATAAGCTTATGCACAAGGGTTCTTGCCTTTGCTACCAGGAAAGTTCTGCTTCACGTGTTAGTCGACAGTTACTGGTAGAAAGTAGCAACTGGCTGGTGATTTGAGATCATAAAGATCTTGTCGTGTCTTGACTGTTTTCACTTACTGAAACACAATGAAATCTTAAGGGTATTCTGCATGCATTCAGGTCTTAGAGAGAGAGCAAATCATGAATAGATTTCAAGTAGTGACATCTGAACTGGAGCAAGCTCTGAGTGCCATCTCTTTTGAGAAACTTGACATATCAGATGAAGTGAAGGAACAGGTAACATTATCCTCCATTTGGTCTATATAAACAATACAGAAGTTACTTTATTTCTGCAACTTCTATGTTCCATTTTGTGAGTTCACATCTTTGAATAATTTCGCTTTCCAGGTTGAGCTTGTTCTGGCTCAGTTTAGAAGAGCCAAGGGAAGGGTAGATGCACCAGATGTCGAGCTTTACGATGATCTTGTGTCCCTCTACAACAAGCCTAATGATGCTAAAGAAGACCCAGATGTCTTAAGGAGATTGGTTGAAAAACTCCAACTTGGTGGAATTGCTGACTTAACTCAAGAATCTCTAGCGTTGCATGAGATGGTTGGTGCAACTGGAGATGACCCAGAGGAGAGCATAGAGAAGATGTCTATGCTGTTAAAGAAAGTTAAGGATTTTGTGCAGACTGTAAATCCGAATATTGAATCCACTGCAGCCGAGAACTCTGCCCCTACAAGTAGTAGTGGAAAGGCACTAACTGATGCAAGTCAGACGAACCTTGTTATACCCGACGACTTCAGGTGTCCTATATCCTTAGAGCTGATGAAGGATCCTGTCATTGTCTCAACAGGACAGGTACTCTTATATATTCTTATTTTCTAGAAAAAAACCCTTGAAAATATTTCTTGTTATTATATAATGTTCATGTGTTGTGGGCTGTGGATGGATACCTGCTAGGCTGCTAATAGTATTTCTTTTTCGCATTTCATACCGCTCTCTACTTCAGTCACTCCAATCTAACTGTCAATCCGTTCATCTGTCTAATTAAAGAGGAGACATGGTATCAAAGGATTCTTGTTCACCGCAGTATTACATGTAGTAGTAGCTTTCACTCCCCCACCGATTCTCACACACACACATGTACACGCACACGAACATGTGCACAGTTCTATTTATAAATGCATTCAGATGCTTCTGATCTATTCACACCGTATAGTCTACCACATTACTGGATATTGAAGCACTTATATTCTGTCTCTCTTGCAGACATATGAAAGATCCTGCATCGAAAAATGGCTAGAAGCAGGGCACAGCACCTGCCCCAAGACACAGCAAGCACTCACCAGCACTGCTCTCACACCAAACTACGTTCTCCGGAGCCTTATCGCGCAATGGTGTGAGGCTAACGGCATCGAACCCCCAAAGAGACCGGGCAGCTCTCGATCCACTAAGCCCGGTTCCGCATGCTCCCCCGCCGAGCGTTCGAAGATTGGAGCTCTCCTCTGTAAACTCACGTCAGGCAACCCCGAAGATCAACGGTCCGCAGCAGGCGAAATCCGCCTCCTCGCCAAGCGAAATGCCGACAATCGTGTTGCAATAGCCGAAGCCGGTGCAATCCCTCTCCTCATCCAGCTTTTGTCGACAGCCGATTCTCGGACACAAGAACATGCAGTCACTGCCCTACTTAACCTTTCAATATGTGAAGACAACAAGGGCAGCATCATATCCTCTGGCGCAGTGCCCGGTATAGTGCACGTGTTAAAAAAGGGTAGCATGGAAGCTCGGGAAAATGCAGCGGCCACCCTATTTAGTCTGTCTGTAGTGGACGAAAACAAGGTGACTATCGGTGCTTCGGGTGCGATTCCACCATTGGTGACGCTTCTTAGTGAAGGCACCCAGAGGGGGAAGAAAGATGCGGCAACAGCTCTCTTCAACTTGTGCATATATCAAGGCAACAAGGGGAAGGCAGTGAGGGCGGGTGTAATACCCACCCTCATGAGACTCCTTACGGAGCCTCAAGGAAGTATGGTAGACGAAGCACTCGCAATCTTGGCAATATTGTCAAGCCATCCTGAAGGGAAGGCGGCCATTGGAGCAGCGGAGGCAGTGCCCGTTTTGGTGGACGTTATAAGGAACGGTTCCCCAAGGAACAAAGAGAACGCAGCAGCTGTACTAGTGCACCTCTGTTCAGGTGACCAACAGTACCTTGTGGAAGCACAGGAGCTAGGCGTGATGGGCCCGTTGCTTGAGTTAGCCCAACATGGAACGGAACGGGGGAAGAGGAAAGCTGCCCAATTGCTGGAGAGAATGAACAGGTTTGTTGAGACTCAAAAGCAGGCTCGGGGGCAAGCGGAGAATCAGGTACCTTCATCGGCTAATGCTGATCATAATAGTTGACGACTATTATTTTTTGTTGTTGTTGTTGTTGTTTGTTGTTACTTGGGATTTCTTTGATTTGGTTCTCGTTCAAGTTGGAGGGAGGGATTATAGCTTGGTTACAAGGGTAAAGGTGGAAGATCACCTTATTCCCAACTTATTTATTTTGGATTAAGGTCTATGGAGATAAGAGTACAGAGTGAAGTGCCACCCAAGCTATGATATAATGTGAATTCCAATTGTAACTTGTAAAAAGCAAGTATAATCATCCCCACCTTTTATTTAACTAATACTTTACCTCGCCATGTGGACGGAATTAGATTTTTGGAGTGTTTTTTTAATATTTATTTATACTTAAATGTATTAAAAATATGTAATACAACCCATGAAAATGTATCTTTGTTTATACTTAAATGTATTAAAAATATGTAATATTTTTCAGCATAATATCTTTATTTAAAACAAGTAATACACTTCAGCATAAATACCAACAAATTATCAATCAATGCAATACCTTTTTTTCAGAATAACTAATATATTTCAGTATAAACACTAACCATTTTTTATGAAAAAATATTCACGACCCGTCCGTGCAACTGTTGTACAAGAGAAGTACTCATCTTGAATATGTATGAGATGTTTTGTAGCTACATCACTTCCACTCTCAATTTGCGCATATATATGTGAGGTCCCATAATAAGGGTTCTGTATGAAAATGGAAAACTTTTTTTTTTCTTGTAAATTCGATCAAAGTATAATTTCCCAAAAACCACTAATTTGTACTTACATAACTTATTTTATTTTTTGACTTGACATACATGTGAATAATTAATGAAATTAAAAAAAAATAACTTTTCACTTGAACTAATAAAATGAGATATTAATTTTTGGAACATGATTCATATTATGAGATCGAGGGAGTATATCTTACTATGTAATGGACATGTAATTTATCCCCTATGTCCTAAAAAGAACCTTTTATTTCATGGAGGTAAATTTTTTTACTTTCGGTCAATATGACGACGATACAACACTATAAAATCATAAGATACTGACTTTTGAAATCGAACTCTTTTTTATTTTAACTAATAAAATAGATTTTTTTTATGAAGTGGAGGGAGTAGTATCTTTCTGCAGGTGTAGCATTCGACTAGTAATATTATTATTAATATTAATACATTCGGACTCTCACATGGGATAAATATAAACGAATTGATACCACATTTCGATTTATACAGAGTGAAAATTAAGGGAAGATCACTCTCTTAGGTGAAAATGAAAATGATCATAATTTACGAAAATAGAAAGAAGTAGCTTTCTAAAATTCGGAATATTAATATTGTTCTTATTGTTATTATTATTATTATTATTATTAATTTTTTTTAATAATTATTATTATTATTTATTTGTCGCATACAATAATTCGATAAATAAACTATAAATTTAGAGAGAGAAATTTTTTTAGAAATAGGGAATTAGTTATTGGTCAATCTGGACACATGAAACGCGTTTCCAAGACAAACTAGCTGATTTTTTCATTTTCAAAAACTGAATTTGACTATTTCCTCTAAAATCTTCATTAATAACCACCTCTAAAATCTCCAAGTGGTTATATTGATATTAAAAAAAAAAATATTATAATAAATTTATCTCTCGCAAGCACAATGTTCCAAAATACGCTAGACAAAAATGGGACAACAGACTGGGATTTAGCTCCTAGTCGGAGCTTAGACGAAACTAAGCAGGATTTAAGAAGGACTAAATGGGAGAGAATTCAGAAAAAAAATATAGTCGGAGCAAGACTAAGACTTTTAGAACAGCCGCTGCTAGTCATTTCCTATAGATGTAGAATCTTAATTACCTAAACCCTTAACATTGTACAGAAACTTGCTCATACAATCCAATATACTGTTGCAAAAATCCTCGACTAATATCTAGGTCCTGCTCTTGGTTGCCTTCCCCTGACTCGACTAGGTCATGAGCTTGAGCTCTAGTTTACCGTCTAACTACCACCTTTTACAATATTGATTTAATGTAGTATATAAATATCACTCTAAAAAGGACAAAAATAAATTACAGATTTTGTGAAGTTTCCTTCCTAACCTTCTTAATCTTACCACACACAAAATCCTTGAGAAGATCTGGAGGAAAGAGAGACTCAATTTCAGAGGAGAGATCAAGCAAAACTCTCTGTGATAATTTTCTCTTTCTAGAAGGTTCTGATTTAGGTTTTCTTGGAGGGGGAGGAACATTAATCTTCTTGTGTGGATCCACCGATTTCGGTGTAATGCACCGCGCTTCTTCTTCTTCTTCTTCCTCCTCCTCTTTTTCCGGTAATTTGATCTTCAGAACAACGTTTTCTCTTTCGAAGAATTCGCATTTCAGAATTGCATGCAAATCTTCACTACTACTGCTTTCTGGCAACATTCCCATAATGTAAATTTAGTTTCTAAAAAAAGAAAAAAAAATTATATAAGAGATGGTATTTTTTTGAAATAGAAATAGAAGAGAAGGTGTTTGATGTTTGATGGTTAAGATAGGAATGTGTGGTTGGTTAATATATATATATAATGAGGAAAAATGTGATTTCAACGATATATAATATCATCAATTTCATATGCCATCTTTTTTTTTGATTATTTTAGTTGACTAGCTACTTTTTGAGGTTGGCTTTTTCCAATGTTTTGGATGAGAGAGAAAATGAGAGAGATTGGGTTTCAACTTTTCAATTATTGAATAAAACATAAGCCTTTTTTGGTGAGGAATCCAATGCAAATAGGGCCTTTCAGGTTCTATGTATAAAGTCTAGATCACTAAAAAGGATAGTATCAAAATCTGATTAAATTTTTTTATTTTTGGGAGTATATATACATTATTAGTGCTAATTTGTACAGAGGATTTATAATTATTACTGTTGTTATTCAGAGTGGGGATGAGAGAGTGGGTTCAAACCCTAATCCTCGAGTAATATTTGAATAAGACTGTTTTTCGTAAGACAAAAGTTAGTTTTATTATAAATACTAATACTTTAATTTTAACGTAAAAAATATGACTTTTATCACAAAAAAACTATCACTTTTTTTTTTTTAATACGGTTACTTTTACATAAAAGTTAATATACAAAGTAATACGTTTTATATTATAAAAAATAAATTTTATGATAAAAGTAACTAGCATCTTATAGAAAGGCTATCCTAGAACTATGTTATATAAGTATTTGCTCCGACGATCATCATAAATTAGTGAGACAATACTACTAGATCATCATGACGCGGGCATTGTTATTATTGTGATCTATATTTACGGCTTTAGCTGAACCTGTTTATTCTCTTTATGGTAATAAAATACAACCTCATAATTTCTTAACTAGAAAATTGCAGATTAAAGATGAAATTTATGGATAAAATATGTAACTAGATGACAACAAAGTAGAATCACAATAGTGATGGAAATTGACATGTAATATTTTTGTTATTTTCAATTAGTGGAGAATTAGCAATCTAATACTTCATGTCTCTAAATTTTGACAAAAACTTGCGTGAGACCGTCACACGGTGTGACGGCCATGTGACGGGAAAAGTATCACCTTTTTGTAGTAAAAGTATCACTATAATTAAATAAAAGAATTACTTTTTTTGGACTAAAAAAGTATCACCCTTACCCTTTGTACCGAAAGTATCACCTATATGACGGGAAAACGTATCATTTTTTTGTAGTAAAAGTATCATTGTTATTAAATAAAAGTAAAAAAAAGTATCACTTTTTGTTCCGAATATCACCTTTATTTGTAAAAGTTTCAGTATTTTTAAATATCAATGTTTTGGGTAAAAGTATCACTATTTTGGGCAAAAGTATAATATTTGATTTTGGAGGTGACTGGTCTATATGTGTGTCTATATATACTCTTTTTTTTTTTAATTATTATTATGGTCCAATATTGTGTCTGCATGCTATGCACGATTAATATAGTAACAATATTATATCATATTCATTAAGTAATAGAATAAAATATGAAAGCCAATACAAGCTAGTCTAGATTTACTTCATTAATAGGTCAAAAACTCAAGAATACTAACATTTTCTATAATATGCGCATAATTAAATGACCCATAATAATTGCTTATATATATTATTAGGCAAAAACTTATATGCCCCCGTTGCATGGATCTTTTTATATACAACGGGTAGGGTAATTCTACCCGGTCAAAAATGTATTACTTTTATGCCAAAAAGTATTACTTAATTGGTAAAAAGTATTACTTGTTTT
>JAUEKW010148669.1:0-18636 GCA_032274785.1 Ajuga reptans
GATGCTGATTGGGCTGGAGATGTCGATGATCGAAAAAGTACTTCGGGTGGATGCTTCTTTGTAGGTAACAATTTAGTTTCTTGGTTGAGTAAAAAAAAACAAAATAGCGTTTCTTTATCTACTGCCGAAGCTGAATATATTTCCATGGAAAATTGTTGTTCACAACTGATTTGGATGAAGCAAATGATGATTGACTATGGTTATGATGTTCAAACAATGAATCTATTTTGTGAAAACACTAGTGCTATAAATATTTCCAAAAAATCCTATCCAGCACTCACACACTAACACATAGATATATGTTACCACTTCATTCGGGACTTAGCCGAAGATGGTCTCATTTTTTTAGATTACGTGCCTACGAAAAATCAATTGGCTGATATTTTTACCAAAGCACTTGATGCCCAAAGATTTATATCCTTGAGGAAAACCTTAGGGATATGCATTCTTTAGTGTGCTAGGTTTTCATTTTATTGAAAAACAAAAACAAAAACAAAAATAAAAAATAGAAAAATAGAAAAAAACAAAAAAAACTAACATGTTCGACTAACACGTTCATACATTGCATATATAATTTTATTTCTGCTTATTAGGCATTGTTTTACTTTATGTTTTCATGCATACAACGCAGTATATTTGTTATATGCCCCATGAGAACGGACAAGTTCAAAGTCATGTTTGTCTTGACAACCCTTAGTTCGTTATACAAACCCCAAAACATGAAAGCAATAAATCATAGACAAATGAAATACTAGAATAGTCAACCATGGGCATGATGACATGATATGAGCTCAAATGACGAACTATGAGGAACATCCTCAAAGTGCAACAACTTACTAACCACCATCCTCTCCCCACAAACTTAAGCTATACTAATGCGTGCTCAAGTTTGGCATAAACCACAAAGTGCAAGGGGTGGGGAACATGCAATCATCTTTCAAATCAGATAACAATAAGTGTAAGAATATGACAAATAGAAATCTAAAGCATATAAATCAATCAATGAACCAAACAATCCATCATTTCCATTTCAACTTTTCCATTTCCATTGTGATGTGTTATTTGAGTGTGTTAAAAGAATGAACACCAAATCTCAACAAACAAGATGTCCCCCCGCCCCCACCCACAAAGTTGAGTTGATGCCTCAAATCAAGTTTGACTACCAATCAATGAAAAGGGTGTAACCTTGCACATATCCATCAATCCAATAACCTAAAAGGTGCATGCTAACAAAAATATCATTTGTTCAACAAGTTATCAACACGAAATCAACATTTCCCACATGCATAATGGTTCAACACTCTTATTGGAGATACTTAAACATACCTAAATCACCAGTCACTTTATTCAAGTACCCTCTCCCACCAAGAAAAACACAAACACAAAAAATATTAAAACAAACAAACACAACAACTTAGGAATAGGAATGTACTAACTTTTAGTGGTTAGGGGATCCCGGTCAGAGACCGGCCGCCCATTGCTCTTCTTCTCCAATTTCATCGTCCCCGCTCCTCTCCGGCATAAGCTAGTTGTCAGGGTTATCCAAATTGACGTGCTCCCTATGAGGGAGCACCATCGGTCTTCGGTGTGGAAAATACACCTTCATTGGTCCACCCCTTACTCGTTTGAACATTCCAATCCTCACAAGCTCCCCTTCATCGAGGTTCTTGGGAAATACCCCCTCTCCATAAGCCGAAGTGTCTATCCCTGCTCCTTCCAAAATCCTCGTAATGATCCCTCCAACCACAATAGCCTTGTCCTTTGGGATTGTGTATTGGACGAGGTATTTTATGAGGAAATAACCCATATTAACCTCATTATCAATTACACAACTCCACATCGCAAATAACTCTTTTTCGATCACCTTCCGTGGTTGGTATGCTATCCCAAAGACCGTATTTTAAACACAATAGCAAAGGTACCACAATGTGGGATTCTGGTTCTTTGCATCTTTGGTGGTGGTGGGATTAAAGTCCTCTTCTACGGATATGCTCTTCCAAAAGTCAACACGATCAAATTCACAGTCTTGGATTCGTCCTTCGGCTCTTCTCAAGTCGAGAGTGATCTTCATGTCCTCAAGTCCCTATGGTACTCTCACCCCTCGATGGTAAAAGTGAACCCAAAGTGCTCAAGATACCTCTCATCGATATCATGGTAGGAAAGGGTGGAGAGGAATTGCTTTGTGAGCTCGGGATACATCGGGTATTGCTTCACCATTAGTTGAACCCAAGAGTTTCCTTCCAAGAAATGTTGGAAATATTCTTCCGAGAGGTAGTTCTCATACACCAACTCATCAAGGTATTTGGTGCTTTAAATGGGCATGTTCCTCACTTTCTCCACCATGTGCTCATATGATGGAAAAACTCCAATGGAGATATGAACCTTGGTAGGTAGATGAATTCAGGCTCATTGAGGGAGAAAGGAGAAGACATGGCTCTTGTGTTTCTAAGAAAATTTGTAGACAGAAGTATTGAGATGGTGGCTTATGGGATGAAGATAGGGGGTATATAAAAGATTTTGAAATGGGCAAGGCTTGAGGAAGTGGCCAAAAATTTTGGTTTTGGGTATGTGGGGGTCCTTCAATGATGTAGATTCTCCTAGGATCTTTCTTGTGATAGGAATTTCCCACCTTTTTGCTTGATGTAGACATGAGTGTGAAAAGGGTGAGATTCCTTCTTGTGACTTGTCACTTTCACTTTTAAGAGGTGGCCCACACTCTTTGTCTCCTACCCATTCTTGTCCTTTACTCGACTTTTCAGATTCTTCCCGACCCCTGTGATGTCCATTGTTTCCTACAAAGAAAATTGAACATACTACCACAAAGCATCTAAGTGATCAAACCAATTAAACTAATTACTTAAGCTAGTTACTAGTAAACTAAAACAAAACAAATTAAGGAAAATTATTTATTTAAAGCAAGGTAAAGAGGGGCCATGGGGTGCCTCCTACGAGCACTTCTTTTAGGTTATTAGCTTGACGCTTGGATATTTCAGATTATGAGGAATCCACATCGACGAGCTCGAAGCAATCCTCCCCTCATTGCTCCTTGTAAGGTTGGTAGATTTTTAGCTTGTGGCCATTCACGGTCCTTGTGCTTCCTCTTTCGTCGGCTATTTCACTAGCACCATTATCATGCACCTTTTTTCATCGAAAATGGCCCTTGCCACTTGCTTTTCAACTTCCCAGGAAAGAGAGCTAGTCGAGTGTCGAAGTAAAGGACTTCCATTCCTTCCTTGAAGTGTTTGAACCTCAAATGTCTATCAAGCCGCCTCTTAGTCATTTCCTTGTAAATTCAGGGGTTTTTATAGGCATTAAGCCTTAAATCCTCCAACTCTACTATATCCAACTCCCTCTTCTCTCGCGCTTCCTTAATATTGTAATTTAATTCTTTTATGGCCCACAACGTCTTGTGTTCAAGCTCAACCGGAAGGTAACAAGATTTCCCATAAAATAATTTGAAATGAGTTATCTCTATCGGGGTCTTGTACGCCGTTCGATAAGCCCACAATGCATCTCCTAGCTTAGTTGCCCAATCCTTCCTAGTTTTGGAAATGGTGTTGCTCAATATAGCTTGCAATTCCCGATTTGATATCCCAGCTTGACCGTTGGTTTGGGGTGATAAGGCGATGCTACCCAATGTTCAACCCAATGCCTTTTCATGCATTTCTTGAAGCTAGCACTCGTAAACTGTGATCCACCATCGGTTATTACCACCCTTGGATTTCTAAATCTAGGAATGATGTTCTGCTCGAAGAGATTAATCACCTGTTCTGAGTCACACACAGGTATGGCCACTGCCTCGACCTATTTTGACACATAATCCACGGCCACTAGAATATAATGCTTCCCTTGTGAGGCCGCTAATGGTCCTATGTAGTCAATACCCCACACATCAAAAACTTTCGTCTATTGCATGTTCCTCAAGGGCATTTCATCTCTCTTTGAAAAACCCCCTGACCTTTGACATTCATCACAACTTTGGAAGAAAGCAAATGCATCTCTTGGTATGTTTGGCCAATAGTAACCAGTCATGAGCACCATCCTACTAGTCTTGTCCGGGCCGACATGTCCTCCCAAAGTAATGAATGATAATTCTACAAGATGGACTTTTGATCTTCTTCGGGTACACATCTTTGAAAAATCACACCCTCTCCCTTTTTGAAGAGATATGGCTCATCCCAATAGAAGTGACTAACTTCTCTCAAGAATTTCATCCTCCTTTAATAATCCCACTCCAGTGGAGTACTTCCGATGACAAGGTAATTTACATAGTCTGCATACCAAGGCAACTCATGAATGTTCACTTGATATAACTTCTCGTCAGGGAAACTTTCATTGAACTTTTGATTACCCTCAATCTCCTCTTCTTCATGCTGAATTCTAGACAAGTGATCGGCCACTCCATTTTCCATCCCCTTCCGGTCAACAATCTCAATATCAAATTCTTGAAGTAATAATATCCACTGGATGAGTCGGGGCTTTGCATCCTTCTTTGCCATTAAGTACCGGATGGCCGAATGATCCGTGTGCACCACCAATTTCTATCCTATGATATAAGCTCGGAATTTGTCCACCGCAAACACTATGGCAAGTAATTCCTTCTTGGTGGTGGTCAAATTCGTTTGTGCATCATCCATGGTCTTACTAGCATAGTAGATGGCATAGAACTTCTTGTCCTTCTTTTGCCCAAGCACAACCCCTAATTCAAAATCACTTGCATCACACATAAGCTGGAACGGGAGTGTCCAATCCGGAGGTTGCATAATTGGAGCTGAAATCAAGACTTCATTCAACCTGTTGAACACATTAAAACAAGATTCATCAAATATGAACTCGACGTCCTTATCTAGAAGATTAGAAAGAGGTTTAGCAATTTTGGAGAAATCCTTGATGAAACGCCGGTAAAAACTGGCGTGTCCAAGGAAACTTCTCACGTCTTTAACACAATTAGGAGGGGGAAGCTCTTTAATCACATAAATCATTACCCTCTCAACTTTGATCCCTCTTTTTGAGATTAAGTGCCCAAGTACAATGCCTTTGTTAACCATAAAGTAGCCCTTTTCCCAATTGAGCACTAGATTGACCTCCGAGCAACACTGCAAAACTCGAGAGAGGTTAGCAAGACAATGAGAGAAATTGGTTCTATAAACCAAAAAATCATCCATGAACACGTCCATAATGTCCTCAATAAATCTGAGAAAATACCCATCATTCACCTTTGAAAGGTAGCCGGGGCATTGCAAAGCCCAAAGAGAATCTTTCTCCAAGAAAATGTACAAAAGGGACAAGTGAACGTAGTGAGGCGTTGGTCATCAGGGTGAATGGAAACAAAAATAGGAATGCTTGGCAAGCCTTTCTAGTATTTGATCTATGAAGGATAAAGGGAAATGGTCCTTCTTAGTGTACTTATTCGACTCCTCAAAGTCAATGCAAACTCGCCAACCAACTACCGGTCGAGTGGAGATAAGCTCTTTCATTTCACTAGTGATCACGGTAATCCCGCCCTTTTTCGGTACCACTTGAGTAGGACTCACCCAAGTGCTATCCGAAATAGGGTATTATACCCATACCAAGTAATTTAATTAGCTCTTTTTTAACAACCTCTTGCATATTTGGATCCAATCTACATTGAGGTTGTCTCTAAGGCTTACAAGCCTCTTCTAAGATGATCCAGATGAACAAAAACCGACGGGTGAATGCTTTTCAAATCTTTGATAGAATATCCTAGGGTATGCATATACTTCCTAAGGACTTCTAGCAATTTTTTTGTTTCATCAAGAGTCAACAATGCATTTACAATCACGGGGTAGGTAGAGTTCGGACCAAGAAACTCATACTTCAAGTATGAAGGGAGGGTTTTAAGTTCTACCTTTGGTGGCTCATCTTTTTCTTTTTCAAGTTCTTCTTGTGCTTCGAGCAGAATTCCCTTTTGAACTATGTCCTCCTCGCATTGCATCTTGTACTCAAGCTTTTCATCCTCATACCATGTAATGCTCTCATGGGACTTGTTGAGAACTTCCTCTCTTGGCACCTCATCGGCCAAATCCCCTGTTAGGTCCTCAACCACATCAACCCTACAACAAGATAGAACTTTAGATGGTTGATCGATGTGATCTTTTAAATTGCATGTGATTGTTTCACCTCCCAACTCAAGGGAAATGCTATTGTCCCTCATGTTGAGGGTAGCTCCCGTGGTGGCCATGAAAGGTCTACCAAGAATGATGGAGGTGTTAGGATCCTCATCCCCATCTAATACGGTGAAGTCAACCGGAACGTCAACTCCATGTATAGTAATGGAAACATCCTCTAACACACCCATGGGTTTCTTGATTGATCTGTCGGCCATTTGTAAGGTGATGTTGGTATCTTTTATAAAATAATTTTTTAATTTACATACAATGGAATGGGGTAATAAGATTACACTCGTCCCCGAATTCAACAAGGCTTTCTCAATTTGAATATCGTAAATGGAACAAGAAATAGTTGCACTACCTGGATCATTTAGTTTTGGGGAGTGCTAATTTTTTATGACAATGCATACTCTTTTCATACGCCCTTACTCCTTTTTGTTATTTATCCAATCTTTTAAGTATTGTCCAAACTTGGGAATCGTGTTGAGAGTATCGAAGGGGAGAGTAATCTTTAAATCTCTCAAAGCATTAAGTAGCGCTTGAAATTACATGTCTACCCTTCGGGCTCTCTCACGTTGAGAAAGGGGCAACCGAGTCTCTTTGTTGGCATTGTAGGATTGATTTTCCTTAGGGGAAGGATCAATTCTTCCTTCGTTGTCATTCTCCTATAAAGGCCTACCACTCCTAAGAGTGACGACTTTACTCATTTCAAAACCGTCATCGAACGAGCCTTCTTGAGCTAGGATTTCATTCTCCTCAAAAAGGGTAAAGACTTGATGGAAACCCACTAATAAACTAGCATACTCTTCATCAAGTATGCGGGTTTCCTTCATTACACCCTCCTCCTCTTTTAAAATCTTTTCTTTTACATATGGGTGGAGGCCATGATTTTTGTCAATTTTATTAAGGTTCCTAGGAACCTTCAGAAAAAATGGTTCATTTTCCTCTATAAAATCATGGCTCGACGTTTTTTTCCTCAAGATTGAAATAATGTGAGAAGACAACACTTACCTCGAGTCCAAAAGGACTTTTATCCTCCAAATATATGTCACTTAGCTTCTTAGAGTCCAATTTAAGCTTCATCTCACATTCTTCCTCGCTTTGTTGCTTCATCTTCTTGTTCTCTTCTTCCTAGTGGGCTTGAAGTGATGAATTCTCCTTTAACCATGTGAATGTCTTCTCCACATCTTGTTTCAAGAATGATCCTCCAGCGGAAATGCCAAGAAAACCCCTCTCATTAGAACTTAGACCGGCATAATACGTATGTACTAAGAATTCATCATCAAATCCGTAATGCGGGCAAGACCTACAAATATCAAGAAGTCTATTACAAGCTTCAAACCAACGCTCATTCTCAATTTGGTTGAAACTTGAAGTTTCCCTCCTAATTCGTGTAGTCTTGCTAGCAGGAAAGAATCAATGGAGAAAGGAATCGGAGACATTTTTCCACAAGGAAGAGGGGCCGAAGGCTTCCTCACGAAACCACTGATTTCCTTTCCCTTCCAAAGTGAAATTGAAAGTTTGACTGAGTATCCATCGAATGACTCATCAGTGATAGCAACACAATTAAGAATTCGTACAAATTCAAGGTGTTTGTAAGGATCTTCATCCTTTTCCCCATGAAATTTTAAATTCTTGGCTTAGCCGATTATAGCCCAAAATTTGTTACTAATCCTGGATCCCTTCCAGGGTTCAACATTCTTGGCATAACGGAACTTAGTCATCCATTTTAACAACAAGAAACACAAGTAATCAAGCAAACAAATAGAAAATAAAATATATAATAGATATTACTAAATGAAAAATGAGACTCAATCCTCAATCAATTAAACGACCCTACGTGCCCATAAGGAGAAAATCCTCCCCGGCAACGGCGCCATGAACTTGACTAAAAAATGCCGGTTTTAACGCCATTGTTCACCTTTATAGTTTCAAGTCTTACAACTACTGACAGTGGTAGTATTTTTAGATTATCAAATCCAAGGAGAATTATTTGTGAAGCAAGTTGGGTTAATTAATAAATCGAGTCAAGCCAAACTTAACTTGAGGGTTTGTTGATATCTAATCAATCAATAAAGCAAAAGCAAAAACAATTAAAATTAAATTGACTTGGTATATAAGAGAATTTCTAATGAGGGATTTCACTCCAACTTAAGGTCATGGATGAGCAAATTACACATGAAAATGGATTGTATGAAAGACTACACCTAAGTATGGGGATCCTAAACAATCAGGTTCCCGTCCACCCGATATTGAGAAATATGCATGGAAATCGATAAAATTAACACACAAGGTTTCCTAGTATGCTAAAGACCGGCATAATAATTCACTAATGATTAATTAGATGCTAACCATGCAACAAAATTCACCCTTAGAGAGTATTGTCTAAGGACGAAGCCTTAAATCACTCTAGCTAGGTCGATTTTATCATTCCGGCCCCTCCACCTTCTCATAAACTCATTGTAAGGTTCCAAGTACTAATAATGGTGATCAATCCTCACTAGCAAGACATACAAATCCATAAAATTGGTATCAATACAAACAAACCCCCAATATTATATATTATCGCCCAAATTTCGCCCAAACCCTAGGTTGGGTTACTCCCAACAACTGAAAATTACTAAACTACTCACACATCATACATAGTAGATAAAACAAACCAAGCCCAACAAATCATAACAATCCCATCTAAAAAATAAACCAAGAAATAAAAAATAACAAGAAAATAAGACAAGAGATAGAAATGCTTAGTCTTTTTTAGCGTTAGCAAGCTAAATCTTCAACCAAATACAAAGAGTGGGTGGTCGAGCTCCATTACAAGAAAACCACAAAATAGTGACTACCAATTCGGTCGTTAATCTGTCGCTAAGAGGTGATAACGACATATTAGCGATAGAAAAATTCAGTAGTAATATGGCTAGTTGCTATGAATACCGACAGATTGTTAAGTCTGTCGGTAAAAATCACGACAGATTTTTGACAAACTACCGACATAAATTGCCTAATTGTTTTACTTAATCATGACAATCTACCGACAGATATATTGTCGGTACAACTATCCATCGGTAATTTGCAAGTACAGTCTGTCATTAATATGTCAGTAGTTGCCGACCATATTGTCTGTTGGTAACTTTTTATATCGCTATTCCATCACTAATTGTTAAAAACTTTAGTCGTTATTCTGTCGCTATTACGTTGCTATTTGGTCGGCAATTACCGACATATTTTAACTAGCTCAATTAATTTTTGGTGTATAAATTTCAATTATAATAACATCCTATTTAAATGTTGATGAATTTATAAAGAAACAAAGATTAAGCATATCAGAACCAAGATGAAGATTAAAAAGAAAAATCATGAACCAGGAACCAGACCAATACTCCAAAGTATAAACCATGTCCAAAGGAAATCTAACACACATAAATTGTGCAAACGCTCGACTTAAGAAAACTAAAGATCAAATGTTTTATAGATCAGTAGATGCACCATCTTCTCCACTCTCATCCACATCATCGGCTTTTTTCGTGCACTGAGATGGTTTAAGGATCGGCACTGAGATGGTTCATTAATTTCACTGAGCTTTGAAACATTTGATTTGTTATTTCTTCAGTTATTCTAGGTTTCACATCTCCAGAGTTTCTTGTATCCCCATTCTGTATAATCAAAAAAGTAAATACGTTCTTAAAATAATAGGAAAAAAGAAAAGAGTAAATTCCCTTGAAAAGAAAAGATTTAAGATGCAAAACAGAAGTGACCATAGAAGCAACTAAAAAAAGAAAACAGAAAAAACAAAGAAACCAACAATAGCAGAAAGACCAACAGAGGGCACCCTGTCCGTGAGGCCGACACTACTTCCGGCTACAGATATCGGGTTTACAGTAGACTGTATACCGATAAACACAAAAAAATTAGTATTTTATTATTATGGATTCAGAAAGATACTAAAATTGGACATGAATACCTTTAAAGATTCAAAAGCTCTTGAAGAATCAAAAGCAAGATTTTCAAATGTACGTATTACCCGTAAACCATCTGCATTTACCAAGATTTGATCACATTTTCATTGGCAGAAACAACCAACAAGGTCCGTCTTTGTTGAATTGGATGTGCGGACTTGCCTTACAATTTTTCAATGAAACTCAGGCTTAGTGCACGGGCTATAGTAGTAAGGCATTCAATTTAAATCTAAGATACCTACACGGGGAAAAAGGGAGGAAAAAAGAACTTACTGGGAGACCTCCATCAGCATCATTGCTGGTTAAGAGCTGAGTATTTCCTATATCCCAAAGTTTGACAGAGAAATCATCACTAGCTGCCAGAAATATATTTCTAGTTGTATCAAACTGAACAACCTCTAAAGTTCATTTTCGAAAACCTTGATATGTTGTCCTCACCGCTCCTTCGCTTTCATTCCATTCAATGTGCGACTCTCCATCTTTACTTGTCCCACATGAGAAAAGCCTGAGCAAGAAAATTGCCCACTTAAACCTAGTCTTGAATGACTTATGAAAATGCTAATATAGACACTAGACCCTAGAGTATTTTACCCTGTTCCTGACTGTAGACCATGGTGGTGCACCAACGGCCAAGGGCATCATAATCAACTCGAGACCGCAAATTTTCATATAACCATGCCTTAATATTTCCGTCCAATGCTGTAGAAAAGATAAACTGGAAAATAATGGCAGTGATAAAAATTAACGATATAAAATAACATATAAATATATTTAATATCGGACCATCTATAACTATTGATGTTACATGGTCAGAGGACATAAAAGAAGATCTCCATAATGCAATTAACTTACTGGAAACGTGCTCTCAAGTATTATGAATGTTACCAAGTGGTCGCATTCATGAGTACATATTATCTTTGTCTGGAAACAAAACACCTTGGACATAATTTATCCACGATACACAAACTAATCCGAAACTAGTAAGGCTAAAGATCCACAACAACAACTAACTTTCACCTATGTATTCTCGAGGTCGGACCTGGGCTAGTCATTCTGGGGCTAGGTATTGGTGAACACTCAGGGCTACACCTGCTCTGTGGCCAAACAAACTGGCAATCTCCTGCAACAGAATTGTGTCCTGAATTCTGGACAGAACCTGAACTTGACCAGTTTCCATATCCTACTACAAATAAATCTGTATATAGCTTTCCTAGCCAGAAACCACTTTTTGTGACAAGCTCGTGAGAAAATACCATCATTGGACTTCTAGAAGGGCTTGACACTGGGCTGTCTGGATTAGGAACTTGTAAATGAGCAGCTTTAGTAATAGCCTCTGCTTAGGTGATACAGGGTTGTCTGATAGTTCAACAATATATTAGCAGGCTTTAATATCTCCTTTGAGGTTGTTTTTTGTTGGCAAACAGAGTCTGATACCTCTGCTTCAAACTATTTGAGCATTAATGTCCTTCAGTAAGAAGTAATAATATAAAGAAGATTTTTTTTAACATTGGAGTAGAAGTTTTAGATAAATAAATAATGTTGGGGCAAGAGAACTCACCCAGACGGAGTAGTTTTATCCGATTTGATACTATTCTCGTAATCAGATGCTTGAGGGCTTCGGAGATGCAAGTCAGATGGATCATCAGTATCACTGGAGCTATCACTAAAACTAGAAGCAATTGTTAGGTCCCTCTCACCAACTACAGCACGTTGCCCAATTTTTACATGTCGAGATTTTAGAAGGGGCAGAACTGAGGTTTTGGAACTTCTATTGAGTGATGGCTCGGTTGACGCACGCTTTCCAGAATCAACATGGCAAATGCCAGGACAACGACTATGCGGGAGCGTAAGTGGTTGTGCCTGGGGTCTTCTCTAAAACTCTGACAGCGTGATACTGTTTTGGCAGGCGATGGAGATGGTGAATCTGGCCCAGATTGAGATACCTTCTCCGAAGAAGTATCACTATGCCGTCTGAGATGAGCTCTAGGTGTAATGCATGTCATGTGTGTGTAGTGTGTGTAATATTTCACACCCTACACATATTTCACACACAATATAAATTTCCCATACTACACACATTTCACACACACTACACACATTCACACACTACATACGTTTCAAAAGATATTACACACACATTTCACACAGTACATACATTTAACACACACAACATATATTTTACACACATTACACACGCTACACACATCCCGCACAAATTTCACACCAAATAATCATTTTTTCTAATATTGTCCCTTGTCCCAACAAGACTTCCTCAACTTTAAAATGTGTTTGTAGTGTGTATAATGTATGTGAAACGTGTGTAGTGTGTGTAATGTGCAAAATATGTGTGTAGTGTGTGAAATGTATGTAGTATGTGAAATATGTATGAAATGTGTGTGGAATAGTATGTGTAATATAATGTGTAAAATGTGTAGTGTGTGTGAAACATGTGTTGTGTGTAATTTGTATGTGTAATGTATGTGAAACGTGTGAAGTGTGTTGAATGTGTGAAATGTGTGTAGTGTGTTTAATATGTGTGAAACATGTGTTGTTTGTGTAATGTGTGAAATGTGTGTGTAGTGTGTGTGTAGCATGTGTGAGATGTGTGTAATGTGTGTGAAAAGTGTGTAGTGTGTATAATCTATGTGTAGTGTGTGTAATGTATGTGAAATATGTGTAGTGTGTGAAATGTGTGAAATATATGTGTGAAATGTGTGTAGTGTGTGAAATATATGTAGAATATGTGTAGTGTGTGTAATGTGTGTAAAATGTGTATAGTGTGTGTGACGTTTGTGTAGTGTGTGTAGTATGTGAAGTGTGTGTAGTGTGTGTGAACGTGTATAGTGTGTCTAATGTGTGAAATATTTGGGTAGTGTGTGTAATATTTCACACTATACACATAATTCACATACTAAATAAATTTTACACACTACATATATTTCTCACACACTACACATATTTAAACACTACACACGTTTCATACACACTACACACACTGTACATACATTTCACACACTACACATATTTGACACATACTACAAAGATTTCACACAAACTACACACACCGCACACACACTACAAACATCCTAAACATATTTCACAGAAAATAGTAATTTTTTTCCAATATTGTCCCTTGTCCCAACAAGACTTCCTAAACTTTAAATATGTGTGAGTAATGTATGTGATACGTGTGTAGTGTGTGTAGTGTGTGAAATATGTGAAATATGTGTACTTTGTGAAATATGTGTGTAGTATGTATAGTGTGTGTAAAATGTGCATAGTGCATGAAATGTGTGCAGTGTTTGTGTTATGCGTGTGAAATGTGTGTGGTGTGTGTGAAACGTGTGTAGTGTGTGAAATGTATGTGTAGTGTGTGTAATATATGTGAAACGTGTGGAGTGTGTAATGTGTAAAATATGTGTAGTGTGTGTAATGAGTGTGAAATATGTGTATTATATGTACTGTGTGAAATGTGTGTGTAGTGTATGCGTAGTGCATGTGAAATGTGTGTAAAGTGTGAAATGTGTGTAGTGTATGTGAAAAGTGTGTAATGTGTGTAATGTGTGAAATGTGTATGTGGTGTGTGAAATGTCTGAAATATGTGTGTAGTGTGTGTGAAATGTGTATAGTATTTAAAATATGTGTGGAATGTGTGTAGTATGTGTAAAATGTGTGTAGTGTCTGTGAAGTGTGTGTGAAGTGTGTGTAGTGTGTCTAATGTGTGAAATGTGTATGTAGTGCGTGTAATATTTGTGAAATGTGTGTAGTGTGTGTAATGTGTAAAATATGTGTGTAGTGTGTGTGAAATGTGTGTAAAGTATGAAATGTGTATGGAATGTGTGTAGTGGGTATAATGTGTGTGAAACGTGTGTAGTACGTGTAATGTGTGAAATATGTATAGTGTTTGTATTGTGTGTGAAATGTATGTAGTGTGAAAAGTGTGTAGTGCCTGTGAAATATGTGTAGTCTGTGTAATGTGTGTGAAATGTGAGTGAAATTTGTATAGTGTGTGAAAAGTGCAGTGTGTGTGAAATATGTGTAGTGTGTGTGAAATGTGTATGGTGTGTGAAATGTGTGTGGAATGTGTGTGTAATGTATGTGAACCGTGTGTAGTATGTGTAATGTGTGAAGTGTCAGTGAAATGTGTGTAGTGTGTGTGAAACGTGTGTAATGTGTGAACTTTATGTGTAGTGTGTAATGTGTGTGAAACGTGTGTAGTATGTGTAATGTGTGAAATGTGTATGTAGTGTATGTGTAGTATGTGTGAAATATGTGTAATGTGTGAAATGTGTCTAGTGTGTGAAATGTGTGTAGTGTGTGTGAAAAATAGGTAGTGTGTGTAATGTGTGTAATATATTTGAAATGCGTTTAGTGTATGTAATGTGTGAAATATGTGTGAAATATGTGTAGTTTGTGTGAAATGTGTGTAATATGTGAAATATATGTGTATTGTATGTGTTACGTGTGTAGTGTGTGTAATGTGTGAAATGTGTGTAGTGTGTATAATGTGCGTGAAACGTGTGTAGTATGTGTAATATGTAAAGTGTGTGTACTATGTGTGTAGTATGTGTGAAATATATGTACTCTGCGAAATGTGTGTAGTGTGTGTGAAAAGTCTGTAGTGTGTGTAATGTTTGTGTAGTGTGTGCAATGTGCGTGTAGTGTGTGTAATGTATGTGAAATGTGTGTAGTGTGTGTAATATATGAAATGTGTGTGTAGTGTGTGGAATGTGTCTACTGTATGTAATGTGTGTGAAATGTGTGTAGTATGTGTAAAGTGTGTGTAGTATGTGTGAAATGTGTGTAGTGAATGGAATGTGTGTCGAATGTGTGAAATGTGTGTAGTGTGTCTAGTGTGTGAAATGTGTGTAGTATGTGTAATGTGTGCGTAGTGTGTCTGAAGTGTGTGTATAGTGTGTGAAATGTGTGAAATATGTGTGTTTGTGTGTGAAATATGTGTAGTGTGTGAAATGTTCTGGAATGTGTGTAGTGTGTGTAGTGTGTGTGAAATGGGTGTAGTGTGTGAAGTGTGTGTACTATGTGTGAAACGTATGTAGTGTTTCTAATGTGTGAAATATGTGTGTCTAATGGGTGAAATGTGTGTGTAGTGTTTGTAATATATCACACACTACACACATTTCACACACTACATAAATTTCATACACTACACACACTACACACATTCACACACTACACACGTTTCACACACACTACACACACTGCACACATATTTCACACACTACACACATTTGATACATACTACACACTTTACACACTACACACATCCCACACACATTTCACACAAAATAGTCTTTTCTTTTCCAATATTGTCCCTTGTCCCTTGTCCCAACAAGACTTCCTAAACTTTGAAATATGTGTGTAGTGTGTGTAATGTATGTGACACGTGTGTAGTGTGTGTAATGTGCAAAATGTGTGTGTAGTGAGTGAAATGTATGTATTGTGTGAAATATATGTGTAGTGTGTGTGAAATATGTTTAGTGTGTGAAAAGTGTGTGGAATGTGCGTAGTATATGAAATATGTGTGAAACGTGAGTAGTATGTGCAATGTGTGAAATGTGTGTGAAATGTGTGTAGTGTGTGTGAAATGTGTGTAGTGTGTGTAATGTATGTCAAGCGTGTGTAGTATGTGTAATGTGTGTGAAACGTGTGTACTATGTGTAATGTATGAAATGTGTGTGTATTGTATGTGAAATGTGTGCGGTGTGTGTGAAAAGTGTGTAGTGTGTGTGTAGTGTGTGTAGTGTATGTGAAATGTGTGTGTGGTGTGTGAAATATGTGAAATGTGTGTGTAGTGTGTGAAATGTGTGTAGTGTGTGAAATATGTGTGCAATGTGTGTAGTGTGTGTAATTTGAGTGAAATGTGTGTAGTGTGCGTGAAGTGTGCGTAGTGTGTGTGAAATATATGTAGTGTGTGAAATATGTGTAGTGTATAAAGTGTGTGTAGTGTATGTGAAACGTGTGTAGCGTGTCTAATATATGAAATGTGTGTGCAGTGTGTATAGTGTGTGTGAAATATGTTTGTAATGTTTGTAGTGTGTGTAGTGTGTGTAATATGTGTGAAACGTGTGTAGTATATGTAATGTGTGTGAAACGTGTGTAGTGTGTGAAATGTGTGTGTGGTGTGTGTAATGTATGTGAAACGTGTGTAGGGTGTGTATTGTGTAAAATGTGTGTAGTGTGTATAATGTGTGAACCGTGTGTAGTATGTGTAATGTGTAAAATGAGTGTGTACTGTGTGTGAAAAGTGTGTAGTATGTGTAATGTGTGTGTAGTGTATGTAATGTATGTGAAATATGTGTAGTGTGTGAAATGTGTGAAATATGTGTGTGTTGTGTGAATGTATGAAAAGTGTGTGTAGTGTGTGTGAAATATGTGTAGTGTGTGAAATGTGTATGGAATGTGTGTAGTGTGTGTAATGTATGTGAAACGTGTGTAGTATGTGTAATGTGTGAAATATGTGTGTGAAGTTTTTGTCGTGTGTGTGAAATGTGTATAGTGTCTGTATTGTGTGTGAAATGTATGTAGTGTGTGAAAAGTGTGTGGTGCATGTGAAATGTGTGTAGTGTATGTAATGTGTGTGAAATATGTATCGTGTGCGAAATGTGCAATGTGTGCGATATGTGTAGTGTGTGTGAATGTGTAAAGTGTGTAAAATGTGTGTGGAATATTTGTGGAATGTGTGTGTAATGTGTGTTGTGTGTAGAATGTGTGTGAAACGTGTGTAGTATGTGTAATGTGTGAAATGTGTGTCGTGTGTGTGAAATGTGTGTAGTGTGTGAAATATGTATATAGTGTGTGTAATGTATGTGAAACGTGTGTAGTGTGTGTAATGTGTGAATTGTGTGTAGTATGTGTAATGGTTGTGAAACGTGTGAAGTTTGTGTAATATGTGAATTGTGAGTGTAGTATGTGTGAAATGTATGTAGTTTGTGTGAAATGTGTGTAG
This sequence comes from Ajuga reptans, assembly GCA_032274785.1. Lineage (NCBI taxonomy): Eukaryota > Viridiplantae > Streptophyta > Magnoliopsida > Lamiales > Lamiaceae > Ajuga > Ajuga reptans. The sequence continues at coordinate 17,055 of JAUEKW010148669.1, forward strand.
TGTGTGTGAAAATGTGTAGTGTGTGTAATGTGTGTGTAGTGTGTATAGGGTGTGTGAAATTTATGTAGTGTGTGAAATCTGTGTATGTAGTGTGTGAAATGTGTGATATTGGGGGAAGTGTGTGTGAAACGTGTGGTAGTGTGTGTAATGTGTGAAATATTGTATAGTGTATGAAATGTGTGTGTAGAGTGTGTGAAGTGTGTATAGTGTGTGTAATGCGTGTGAAACGTGTGTAGTATGTGTAATGTGTGAAATGTGAGCGAAATGTGTGTAGTGTATGTGAAACATGTGTAGTCTGTGAAATATGTGTGTAATGTATGTGAAACGTGTGTAGTGTGTGTAATGTGTGAAATATGTGTAGTGTGTGTAATGTGTGTAATGTGTGTGAAATATGTGTAGTAAGTGTAATGTATGAAATGTGTATGTAGTGTGTGTGTAGTGTGTGAAAAATGTGTGTACTGTGTGAAATATGTGTAATGTGTGTGAAAAGTGTGTAGCTTGTGTATGTGTGTGTAGTGTGTGTAAAGTATGTGAAATGTGTGTAATGTGTGTGTAGAGTGTGAAATGTGTGTGTAATGTGTGGAGTCTGTATGAAATATATGTTGTGCATGAAATGTGTATGGAATGTGTGTGGAATATGTATAGTGTGTGTGTAATGTGTATGAAACGTGTGTGGTATGTGTAGTGTGTGTAGTGGGTGTGAAGTGCGTATGAAATAAGTGTAGTGTGTGAAGTGTGTGAAGTGTGTGTAGTGTGTGTGAAAAGTGTGTGGTGTGTCTAATGTTTGAAATGTGTGTAATGTATATGAAACGTGTGCAGTGTGTGTAAAGTGTGAAATATGTGTGTAGTGTGTCTAGTGTGTGTGAAATGTGTGAAGTGTGTGAAACATGTATGGAATGTTCGTAGTGTGTATAATGTGTGTGAAAAATATGTGTAGTATGTGTAATGTGTGTGAAATTTGTGTAGTGTGTGTGAAATGTGCGTAGCCTGTGTACTGTGTGTGAAATGTATGTAGTGTGTGAAAAGTGTGGAGTGCGTGTGAAATATGTGTAGTGTGTGTAATTTGTGTGAAACGTGTAGTGTGTGTGAAATGTGTGTAGTGTGTGAAATGGGTAGCGTGTGTGAAATTTGTATAGTGTGTGAAATGTGTGTTGAATGTGTGTGGAATGTGTGCGGAACGTGTGTAACATGTGTAATGTGTGTGTAGTATATGTGAAATGTGTGCAGTGTGTGAAGTGTGTGTAGTGTGTCTAATGTATGAAATGTGTGTAGTGTCCTAACCCTTAATGGTACACGTGTTCGTGCACGCACTTTAGGACGCTTTAAGTGTCGGTTTTGTCATGCTTACGTGCATAATTTCGTGTATTTAGATCATTTAATGTAAATTGGGCAAGATGATGCGTTTGTTATGTATTTGTGTGAAAACATGTATTGAATGATCGAAAAAGAGCATTACGAGGCCAAGAGACGATGAATTGATCAAGGCAAGATGAGGAAAGGAAAACATTGGATCTCGGCCGAGACAATCACTTGATCTCGGCCGAGACGCACAACATGGCCAAGTCAAGAAAGTGTTCGTGAA
>JAUEKW010148681.1:0-10146 GCA_032274785.1 Ajuga reptans
TTACATTGCTTAAAAACTGAGTACTGCTTGAGGTAACACTCATCTGACTTAAGCATCGGAGGCTCTTCACCGGAGACCCTCTCCAGTGTAAGTTCTTGCACGTTATTTCGGGGATAAATCGTCTGAACGAGGAATTCCCCTTAGCACCCCAGCGTGTGGTCTTAGGTATATTTTCTAAACTTTGTATGCATGAACTGAGAATGATTTGGCACATCATTGGCGCCGTCTGTGCGAACACTTGAGCTAAGGTGTGAGTGTTCTTTGAGTATATATTGTGGGTATATCCCACCTTCCTAGGGGTATCCCCTCTCGGGATTGTGTGAAATGATCATTCACCAAGTTGGAATTTATGAATTGTTATTCATCTAAACTATGCCATTTTATTCTTAGTAATCTTATGGCTGATAACACTACCACGAATCGCGACCTGCACCACGACTTCAAGCAAGCAGCCGGAGACCCAGCATCAGGGTTGCCTCCTACACCAAATACTGGGGGTAGGAGCATGACTACCAACCCAGCCCCCACCCCCACCCCCACCCCCACCCCACCCCCGATAGGGGTGCAGGCTGTGGAAGGACAAACAATCATCACCATGATGCGGGAGCAGTTGGATCATCTGGTCAGCATGGCCATTGACAGTGCCCTCGCGAACCGAGGAGGTTTCTCAGGACCAGCGTCCGGCTTCGTACCTCCGGCTAGTGGGTCTAGACCCGTGGGGGTAGGAGTACCGCCGACCTCGGCAATAGCATGAACGTTCAGGGCCCCACCACCAAGAGCTCCCGAGGGCATAAGGGCAGAGTGCCGAGAACATGCCGGAAGCAGAAGATGTAGGAACTATGGAAAATGATGTTACGTATGCGGAAAGTACGATCAATACTGTGAATCAACAGCTGTTGGAGTTAAGGCACAAAATGGCGGAGATAAAAATGTCTCGGGAGTTCCCGTCAAGGAGCCGACAGTTCTCAGTTGGTTCCCCTTTTACCGAAGCTATCCTGTCGATCCTTTACCTGCAAACTTTAAAACACTCAATTATGAATACGACGGAACGTCGGACCCTTACAATCATCTTTTGAGATTTAAGAACGGGGCCCTCCTCCATCAGTACTCGAAGGGTGTGAAATATAGAGTGTTCTTAACCACTCTTACCAAATCAGCACAACAATAGTTCGGACAGCTGGCTCCGGGCTCCATTGCTTCCTTTGCGGATTTTAATTCACTGTTCGGACATTAGTTCGCCAGCACGCGAAAGCAGCAAAAAACCTCCCTGTCCTTATTGGGCATTAAGCAGAGGGTAACCGAAAGGCTGAGAGCCTATGTAGGACGGTTTAACAAAGCAGCGTTAGAGGTGCCTTCGGCGACGGCGGAAGTGAAGGTGAATGCACCAGCCCAGGGGTTGAAGGATGGGGACTTTTTAGGTCCCTTGCGAAGCGTGCCCCGCAAACCTTTGATGAATTATTGGAAAGAGCGGACAAGTATATAAACTTAGAGGAAGAATAAAGTGGTAAGATTCAGGAAGAAAATATGGAGGAAAAGAGAAAAGTCCCTCCAGAGAAGAAGGAATGTGGTATACGTAAGAAAGCTTCCGTAGAGAAGGGGTACAAAACTTATGCCTCGCTCCTTGTCCAACCCGCCGAACTGCTAGGAATAGCTATGGATCATCCTAAGTTCCATCTCCCCACGACCTATGAGAATAGGCTTCGGAAAAAGCCATTGGACAAATATTGCAAATTCCACAACGAATACGGACATGAAACGAACGTATGTAGGCACTTGGCCGATGAGATTGAGAGAATGATCAGAGATGGGCATCTCGTAGAGTTTGTGAAGAAGGAGAGGGATAATAGGGTCAGAAGAAGGGAGAATGGGCAGAAGGAGCAAGATAAAGGGAAGGAGTTGCAGGAAGTACAAAAGAATGATGCCCCGAGAAAGAAGGGGCACATTCAGATGATTGTAGGAGGACCCACGGATGGAGATACACACAGAGAACGAAAAATGAACTTGAGAATTGCTAGAGCGAACAAAAAGGAGTTCAAGGAAGAATGGGAGGTGAATGACTCTCCTACCATCCATTTCGGACCACGCGATGTGGGCTCAGTCCAGCACCCTCATCACGATGCTTTGGTCATAACTGGAGATCTAGCGGGATACACCGTAGCACGGATCTTCGTAGATACAGGGAGTACAGTGGATATCTTGTTCAAAGAGTGCTTTAGGAAAATAGACATTAACGTCAAGTTGGAACTAGTAGAAACAGCGCTCTACGGTTTTAGTGGAGGGGCCGTACAGCCCGAAGGGTAGATCACATTGCAAGTACAATTAGGGGAGGAGCCCCTGGTTAAAACAAGGATGGTAAAGTTTATAGTGGTAGACGCCCCCTCACAATACAATGCTATCTTGGGAAGGCCATCCATAAATCTCTTTCAAGTGGTGGTATCTACATATCACATGAAGATGAAGTTCGCGGTAGCGAACGAAGTAGGGGAGGTCCCTGGCGATCAATACAGTTCTCGAAGGTGTTATATGAACACTATCAAAGAAGTATCCTGCCCTGAACTTGGAGAATTGGGACATATGAGGGAAATGGATAGAGAGGGAAAAAGACTCAAGAATATAGAAGAAGAGGAGGAAGAACCTGGAATGCAAATCAGGCCACAGGAGGAGTTAATGAGCGTGGAATTATTCCCACACAGGGAAGGTTTTACAACCCGGGTAGGAACCCATATGGCAGCCGGGGGGTTGACAGCCGTGGTAAACTGCTTACGGAAAAACTCAGACCTATTCGCATTTCAACCCTCAGATATAACAGGGATTTATCCGAGTGTAGCGATGCATTCTCTCAATGTAGACCCAACGGTAAAACCGGTCAAGCAAAAATTAAGACAGGTGGGTGAAGAAAATGATCGTGCTATCCGCCAGGAAGTAGCAAAGTTGTTGGAAGCAGGTCACATCACGGAAGTGTAGTTCCCGATTTTGTTGTCCAATGAGGTAATGGTGTCCAAGGGGTATGGGGGCATGGAGAATGTGCATAGATTTCCGCAATCTCAATAGAGCATGCCCAAAGGATCATTACCCACTGCCGCGCATAGATCAGTTGGTTGACTCAACATCGGGTAGTGAGTTGTTGAGCATGATGGATGCCTATCAAGGGTATTATTAGATCAAATTAAATCTACAAGACATTGCCAAGACCGGCTTTGTGGTATCTTGTGGAACATATGGGTATGTGCGCATGCCATTTAGCTTAAAAATGCCGGAGCTACTTACCAGTGCATGATGGACAGAATGTTTCGAGAACAGTTGGGGAGGAACATGGAGGTATATGTGGATGATATGCTTATTGAGAGTATGAAGGTCGAACATCATTGTTTGGACATGGAGGAAGTGTTCGGTATCATCCGAACGTATGGAATGAAATTAAATCCTGCGAAGTGTGCCTTCGGGGTCAGGTTGGGAAAATTCTTGGGATACCTGGTGACAGAAAGAGGGATTGAGGTCAATCCCGCTAAAGTGAAGGCTGTGCTGGAAATGCAGGCCCCACGAAATGTGAGGGAACTGCAGAGGTTAAATGGAAGGATTACAGCGCTCAGCAGGTTTATTTCGAAATCTGCTGAGAGTGTTCCTTTCTTCAAAATCTTGAGGAAATGAAGTAAGTTAGAATGGAGCGAGGCCTGCCAGCAGGATTTCGAGGAGTTAAAGGAACATCTGGCGCGATTGCCACTTTTGACAAAGCCGATCTCTGGAGAAACGCTGTATTTGTATTTTTTGGTAGAAGAGCATGCTCTTAGTTCGGTGCTGTTGCGGGAGGAAGGATCTGTGCAGAAACTAATTTACTATATAAGTAAGGCGATTTAGGGTCCCGAAGCACGGTACATAGATCTGGAAAAATCGGCATGAGTACTTCCTCTCACATAAGGTGGTGGTGCGAACCAACTTACCTTTAAGGCAGGTCCTGAGTCGTCCGGACCTATCATAGAGGATGGTCAAATGGGCAGTAGAATTGGGAGAATACGACCTATTTTACGAACCACGCGTCACGATCAAGGCCCAGACTTTGGCCGACTTTATTCAAGAAAGCGTGTATGGAGGGCGATTCCCCTTGTGGAAGGTTTATGTGGATGGTTCATCATCCTTGGCACGATGTGGAGCAGGGATAGTCGTTATTAACCCTAACGGTGAGGAATCCCAATTCGCGGTTAAGTTTGACTTCCAAACTTCCAATAATGAATCTGAGTACGAGGCGATCTTGAGGGGAATGGAACTGGCTTATGAACTAGGAGCACTCAGCATAGAACTTCATTCCGATTCCCAATTGGTCACCCAACAAATTTTGGGATCATGTGAAAAAAGAAGTATGAAAATGTCCCAGTATGCAGAGCGAGTCGGGGAAATAAAAGGGAAATTCCAACTTGTGAAGATCAGGCAAATTCCGAGGGAGAAAAATAATAAAGCGGATTACTTGGCCAAGTTGGCAAGTTCGGTGGAAAAAGGATCAGTAGGAAAGATCATCTTGCTGACACGCCCGAAAAAGATCTCACCCAGATGACAGTAGGGGCAATAGGACAAGGAAAAGATTGGCGTACTCCTATTGTGCAATACTTCAAAATAGGGGAGCAAGGAGATAGTGCTCACCCTAAAATCAAATTCACAAAATACTGCATTATTGGAGACCATTTGTACAAACGATCATTTGTGCATCCTTTCCTAAGATGCTTGTCTAGTGATGACGGGAATTATGTCCTGAGAGAAATCCATGAAGGGTGCGCAGGAGCTCACACCAGGTACAAAAATGTTGTAAGAAAAGCAGTGCGTGCTGGGTACTACTGGCCTACCATGATCCGCGATGCTCAAGAGCTAGTCCAAAAATATGTCAAATGTCAGAAGCATGCTCTGCTAATCCATGTGCCCGCTGAAGAATTGGGAAAGATGACCTCGCCTTGTCCCTTTGATAAATGGGGAATTTATATTGTAGGAAAATTTGCGGTGGCTTCGGGAAAAAAGAGCTTTTCTAATCGTAGGAGTGGATTATTTCACCAAATGGGTTGAGACAGAAGCAGTGGCCAGGATAGACAATGAAAGTATCATAAGGTTCCTCTGGAAGAACATTTATTGTCGATATGGAGTGCCTAGAATCCTAATCTCAGATAATGGGTTGCAGTTCGCAAGGTCTAAAGTTTGCGACTGGTGTAAGATGATGAAAATCACGTAGAGGTTTGCATCGATTGCACACCCGCAAGCTAACAGTCAAGTGGAGGTAACCAACCGAACCATAGTTAATGGGATCAAGACCCGACTGGAGAGAGCTGGAGGAAAGTGGGTTGAAAAATTAGACTCTGTACTATAGGCTTATCGGACAAGTCCCCGAACTGCAACGGGCGAAGCCCCTTACAACCTGGTCTACGGGGCCACGACAATAATACCCACGGAAGTAGGGATGGAGACACACACCATACTACACTACGATGAGAATGTAAATGCAGAATTACTCCGGGAAAATCTCGATATGGTGGAAGAAAAGCGAGAGCTAGCCAGGCTCAAAGAAGAAAAATACAAAGGGATTGTTAGGGCAACTTACAATTAGAAGGTCAGAACTCGTCATTTTGAAAAAGAAGACTTGGTGCTCAGACGTGCTGACGCCCTAGAACCAACGGGGATATTGGATCCGAACTGAGAAGGACCTTACATTGTGACAAACATTTTGAAAGGGGGAGCATACGAGCTACAGAACAAGGAGGGAAAGAGCCTGCCTCGACCCAGGAATATTTGCAACCTTAAAAAGTAATATGCCTGATGTAACCCTGTTAGGCGAATTCGCTGATTGGATTAATAAAGGATGGAAAGGAAAGCCGGAGTTATCCGGCCTCCCCTACTAAAATGAGCGTCGAACACCAAGCCCTGGCTTCGCGCTGGGCATCAAGCCCCGATCCTGCATCGGGCACTAAGCCTCGGTCTTGCACCGAGCATTAATCCCTGGCTTCGCACTAGGCATCGAGCCCCGATCCTGTATCGGGCACTAAGTCTCGGTCTTGAACCGAGCATTAAGAATGAATTTTGTTCTAAAAAATTATAGAGGTCTATCAAGTTATGAGTTTTGTTCTAAGAAAGCTCCATAAAATAAGACACGCGAAGCATGAAAATTTGCAAGAAATAAAAAATACGAACAAAAGTACTTTGCATTCATTAAATTTGAATTTTACAAATGGAGCGGGTATCCACTGGGCCAGGAAGCACCCATGGAGAACATAAAACAAAATAAAAATTTGCAAGAAACGTGAACAAAAACACTTATACTAATATAATTTGGATTTTACAATTGATAACGGGCATCCACTGGGTCATGAAGCACCCAGGATGAAGTTATCTAAACAGAATTTGGATTTTTCAGATGGGAACGGGTATCCACCGAGCCATGAAGCACTCGGGATCATCCTTCTTGCTTTTTAGGTTCATTCTTCATCAGCAGCCTCTTCCCCCTCCACTTTTTTAGCCGACTCCGATACCCCAACGTCGGAGTAGGGGTTTCCTTAATCGCCTCCAGCTCCGGGGGATGCTCGGAGAAAGGCTCGGAGGAAGGCTCGGGCTCGGTTAGCTCGTAGAATAGGGTAGGAGCCGGGGACAGATTAGCTTCAGTTTCGATTGTATGCATCAGCTTCTGAGCCGCACCACGAACCACGGGCTTCCACCACGGAAAGTAAGCACTTACGTCGGAGTCGCCCTTGAAGGCAGGAGGAGCGGTAACATCTTTCATAGCCTCAGGAACACTAATCTTCAAAGAAAGGCCCTATTCCTTAGCTTGTTTCACGGCTGACTTCACGAAGTGGCTGATGAACGAGTTCAGATCACGTAAATACTGGGTACCGGTTTGATACCCCTCAATCAACCAAATATGCAGATCCCGGAGAAAGGCTTGGCTAGGCGAACTGAGAAGCCATTTCTCTTGGCACGATCTTATCCCTTCCTGAAACGCCGCGACACGAGCTGCTGCCTCCCGAGTGTCATAATGCTTCATTAAGTCCGCCTGGGACTTTTCAGCAGCCTCCAGCTTCTGCTTCCAGGACTCTACCTCCCGAGCCAAAGCTTCCCGATCTGCCTGCATTATGCTTACTTGAGAAGTAGCTTCCACCACTTCCTCATCTTTCTTCTTGAGGGCGGCCTTCAATGACGACACCGAGGGCGCAGATTCCTCTTTCTTGAGCAGCTACCCCACACATGTAGTAGCCTAATCCAGAAAATGTCAAAATAAAATAGCGACAAGTATATAGGAGCAGTTAAAAAAAGTAAAAAAATAAAAAAAACTACCTGAACTAGATGTTGGGAGATGACTTCGCGGACACGCTCAGTGCTCACTTGCATGAGAAGTTGATCGTCCCCCAGGGTAGGCATCTCCATCAGGAAGTCGCTGCATTCATCATTCTTCAGCGAAAGCAGGCTCTTGGGTATCTCAATGGCAAACTGGTTGTTGGGCTTCATTCGCACTTATTGCTTCCTTTTACCTTTGCCCTTGGCAGAACCTCCAGTCTGAGAGGACCGGGCCTTCTTAGCAGCCGGGGCGGTAGCCGTGGAGGACTCAGCAGGCCTTTTTCCTCTCCCTGGGGGAGGAGGAGGAGGAGGAGGAGGATGAGGCGGAAGAGGGGCGTGGGCCGTCACAGGATCGGCAGTAGATACTGTAGTTCGTTCAGCAGAAGACGCTGCTACGGGTAAAGGGACACCCGTTTTGCCCAGAAACTCTAGATCATCGTCCTCATCCATCAAGCCCGCTTTCCAGTCCATAACTGAAATAAAGAAAACTAAAATTACATAAGGTAATAACACGAAGAAATGAAAGAAGAAGAGCAAACTGAAGATATACCCGTCTGGGGAGGCAGGCCGAGCTTCTTTTGAAGGAACCCAAAATGCGAAAGGACTTCCAGCTTCCTATATAGGTTGGTTTTCTTAAAGAGACCATGCTGAGCTACCCACAAATTCAGTTTATTTATAACTAATCGGTTATTTTGTGAGACTGAATCCTCATCCGGAACAATATATTTGGGTTCGCTATATACCCATCGGTCAGAAGGAAAATGCCAAGTACCCGACTTCGGGGTTACTAAGAAATACTTATTCTTCCACTCCTTATCAATGCTGGGGGGCTTACCTACGAAATGACTCAACCCCTCTTCCGAAAACTCAGATAGAAGATCCCATTTTTGGACTTTAGTTCGTGGCAGATTTGAAAAAGCTCCGCCGTGGGATCTCCCACATTCCCCTTAAGAAGGATGTAGAAGGCTATCACTAGCTGCTAGAGGAAGGATTTATCTGGTTGAGGGGTATCCTGTACGCTCGCGCGAGGAAAGCTAAATAGTTCATGACGGGAAGCCGAATCCCAACATCCACAAGAGATTTTCAGAAGGCTAAAGTAGGGGGGTTCAGGTGGTTAGGACGTTCGTCCTCATCCGGAAGCTCCACCACGAACTCCGAAGTGGAGAACATCTTTGCGTCCAAGTAGGGTAAGTTGCAGAATTTTGAGGGGCCGGCTATTTCGTCCCATCTACATCGTTGTTCAGGGGTGACTATCTTTTTAATCCTATCGGTTATGGGAGGGTTCGTGGAAGAGGAATCGCCCCCGGGATGAACCACTAGAGTCCTTCCTAGGGACGTAAGAGAGTGGGAAGAAGAATCCCTAGCCGCCAAGGTAATAGAAAAGGGTAGGGAAGAAAGGATAGGTTGGGCAGAAGCATCGTGTTCGATTCGTGAACCTTCCCCAAGGTTCGTCTCAGACATGGTTCTTTCACTGTCTTCTGATCCCGATACACTGGCACTATCACCAAATGGATCAGAAGAAGCAGTCTCGCTACCATTTCATAGAAATCGAACGATTTCTCGAATGGGGGAAGAAGAGCTAGACATCGTAAAAGAGAAGAGGAGAAATTAAAATTACTAAGGAAACGGAGTTCGGAATACCTGAAGTTACTTGAGGGGACTCTACTTGGGGAGGGAACCAGGGAAAGGCTCTAGCCAGGATAAGAAGAAAAAAGGAAAGCAAATCTTCAAAGGAAGACCACCGGAGTTGGTTTATTCTCGCCGGAGAAGATGATCGAAGGGGAAAATCAGAGGAAAAATCGAACAGGTAAAGAGTTGGAAATGATTGAAATGAGGAGTATTTATAAGCAAAGAAAATGGGAAAAGTCCAAACGTCGCACCACAGGAGGCCAATACTTGTCAGAATCCCAGACGCTAATTAAAAAGCATTTTTTAAATGAACGACCAGGATGAAACCTTGGAAATTAAAAAACGTTATGGGCGGGAATCGAGGTAATCAAGTAGCCTGGCATGAGGTGATGTTAGACACGAAAGGTGGAGTGGTCCGAACTCCCGCATCGCGGTCATTTGGAGTAAGGGGGCAGCTGATGTGCCTTTGTTACATCACGCCTCACATCATTTCTACATTAGATCGTGCTTCGCGATCAGAACGATGTTTGTAGCACGGAAGGAAAACAGTTCGGACACCACCGAACTGCGAACTTATCTTGGGCCTGCTGACCAAACCAAAACCACGAAGAGAAGGTATTTAGTTTGAGTACCTGGTGAATCTCGTGCTCTACTTAAGGCGTGTGGCCATCATAGTGAAGATGGGTAGTCGATTCGATCGAGCAAGTATCTTCTGTAAAAAGAGGGAGATGTCAACAAAGTCCCACATCCCATATACATGGGAGGATCATGTGATTTATTAGGATGGAAGTATCTCATTAGTATGATTCCTTTTGGAATTATCCCAAAAATAAATTTATACAAACTCTAATTTAAAGCGGACAATATCATATTATTTTAGAGATGGGTCCGCCAAAGTCCAACATTTCATTAACGACTCGATGAAGAAGTTCATATTTGATCATATCGTGATTCCTGCGGGTTAGAAGGACTTTTAGGACAACCCAGCCTATTGCAAACTGCGTAAACTTCATTCCAAAATAAGATTAATTAATTTTTGTATAAAGCACAAATTGAAAAAAATCATCCAGCACTCTGACAAAATGTTCCTTCTTGTAGTATCTTTCGTTTCCAGGGGCGGTTCCAGAAACTGTGACTGGAGTGGGCTAGAAAGTAAACATTAGTTAATAGCAGCACTTGATCAAAATTATGTGTATACAAAATATATATTGAGATATA
>JAUEKW010148691.1:0-10145 GCA_032274785.1 Ajuga reptans
CATAACCAAACAAGTACTCTACGCCTCGAGGTAGAAAACGAAACGAGGCTGTGCTGGTTACTGCTGAAGGAATCTGCATCTGGAACCATCGGTTGCGATCGAGTGGTTGAGCTGTGAGGAGCAATTCGTAAAATCCGGTGGATATGACCCGGCGGTGATACGGTCAAAAGGTACAAAACCTGGTTTATGATATAGAATTTATTATTTACGGAAGTGTGATGGGCCTGATAAAGGTCGTAATGGACTATTTCCAAGTTTATGCCCAGAAACAATACTGCATGATTGATTTATCAAAATTTAGGGATGAAATTGTTAATACCAGAAATTATAGGACCAAATTGAAAAATAAAATTGTTGAGTATTCGTATCATATACGGAGCAAATACGGACATACGGATATATTGCAATGTCGCCCATAGCATGGACGACTTCACTTATTTCTCTAAAACATCTAAAAGGTACCATGTTTTGTAAATGTCAGAATGAATAGTACAATAGCTGGACAAAATTGCTTGATTTCTGTTCCAATGTTATGAGGTTTTATACATGTGTGAATGCAAAGATACTCCATATGCTTTCAGCAAGTTTGAAACGAGCTGCTATAATTTGTTAAAACACGACGACCATGTTTGTTTGGGTTTGCGGGCAAACCAGTTGAGGGTGTCCACAAACCCAACATCTAAAGAATACATGGTTTGCCAGCAAACCCTCACAAATCTACCTTTAATAATAATAATAATAATAATAATAATAATAATAATAATAATTAAATATAATTTTCCAACCCACAAACCCTCCCTCAGCTACTTTGATCAGTAGGTTTGCCTCAGCCAACAGTGCCTCAGCACCCTTCAGTCCCAACCAAACACAGACGTCTTCTGAAAATTCTATTTTCTCCTCTGAAGACGCACCTGTCGACTCAATGGGCTGTGATTTTAAAACATTGAAGTTTCCAGAACAAGGAAACGACACTATCTTTTTTGAGACATCTAGAAACGGAAAAAGGGACTATCTTTGTGAGACGAAAGAGTAATATACATACATGGTGCAATGCAATTGACTTGGTTGACATGGCCTGTTATCAGGTTGGATTTTATCAAAGAAAAGCCACCAACATGAAAAAGGTTGCGAAAATTTCTCTCGAAGGAAATGTTCTTTTTTGGAAAAGAAGGACAAGAGTAAAGGTAAATAATTCTATTGAATTGGTAATGAACTTTATTTCCTCACATTTGTGTAAGATTGTTTTCCATAAAACGGGAGTTATTTTTATCATAAAAAGTAGTACTTTTAACTTCAACATGCTACTTTTATCACAAAAAACTGCAACTTCCTGAAAACTATTGTTAGGTTAATACTCAAAGTAACACTATTTTACATCAAAAAGTAATACTTTTTCTTGATAAAATTAACTTTGTCTTACCGAAAAGCATCCGTAAAATTATCTTATTTAAGTGTTTGCCTTGTTAGGAAACTTCAACTCCGGAGGAGACTAGAGAGTCGTTGCAGCTATGGCTCCCTAAGGACGAATGGGTTCCTATCAATCCTCTCCTGGTATATTCGCATTACTCTCTCTCTCTCTCTCGTCTTAAAGTATTAGGTGTGTTTCGTAGGGCAGACTATATGCACTCCTCTTAGACCTCGTTGCAGCGTATGCGCGATAAGTGGCCTCTGCCCGTCGGCGTTTAAAGAGACGCCTAGCCCGAAGAAAAGCCAGCAATCATAGAGTAGTTAGTTGCTATTAACATCGCCTTTCTAACTTGCGCATTGTGGGATTTCATTTATCCTTCTCTGTTTTTGTTATGTCAATTTGCAGCTGTATGTTTTTTTTTGCAAGTAATGTAAACTACACTTTCGGAGCCAAATGATAAGTTTCTGATCTCTGATATATGTGAAATGGAAACAGATGTGTTTTTCTACTTGGTCTAAGAGTTTGATTGCTCTATCGTTTTTTGTAAGATTGCTCATTTGTTAGCTAGAGAGTCTCGTTTTTTGGCTAGTCCGATTCTTTGGATGAAACCTTCCAATTGTATTGATGCTCTTATAACTTCTACGTTTAACTTTATTAAAAAAAAAAAGTAGGGACGACTTGGGTCGTCTCTACAGGGCCTACTTTCTTGGCCTGGTCTAGCAATTCCATATATGGAAGAACGGAAAGCTGTAGAGGTGGTAGTTTGGGTGTCCCGACCTAGCGGAAGAAGAAGCAAAACTGGTCAATTCCTTTCCGTGATTGCAATATTATATCATGATAAGATGTGTTGGTAATAATTGGATGATTATGATATGAGTTATTGTCATTAAAATAAAAAAAATAAAAAAATAAAAGTAATAGGTAAGGATGTTGGGAAATATGTGTAGGGTTTTGCTAAGCTTCTAACCCGGCTCGCTTCACTCTGCAATTCACCGGGTTTACCCGATGCACCACGTACTTGTTTTTGTATATCAATACTATCACTATTTTTATATTCTAAAACTCAAATATAATTTGAAAGATGAAGTTGATTAAGAAGTTAATTTGCAAATTAAAAAATTATAACTGTTAGGAATCCGTACGTGGTCCGATTTGGCTCAGGAAACCTTGAGCCCGTCCCTTTGATCGTCTTGACAGCGTGTGTGTGACCACGGAAGTCAGTAACAGGTTTCTTCACAAAGAAGTCCCCAAACCCAAAGCCCGAACCCGATAACACCCGAACCCTTTCTTCCTCACATTGACCCTAAAATTTTCACCGAGAGAAAACATGAAGGGGGAGAAGAAGAGAGAGAAAGGAGACTGTACATTACTCTGCACCACCATGTCTCACAAAAGAGACACAATTTAAAGGGAGGAGAGCAACAGTAACCGAGGGGACAAAATACGGGGAAAAGGAGAAACAGTAAAGAGAGGGGAGGTGTAACGGCCCAAGAGGGAGAAAATGGGGGGTCACCAAGTGGCTGGGCTGGGCTTGGGGTTGTAGGTAGAAATTGGGCCAGACCTTAATTGGGCCTAAACCCAACAATAACTTATAAATAGGATCTATCAAATCATATTATGTAAAAAAAAATTAAAATTTATAAATTATTTATATATTTAATCTATACAGGGTGGGTTTGACAAGATTCTATGATCGATTTATAATCCCATAACATTTAGTTTCAAGGGTTGGTTCCGATTGGAACCCCCACGATTTTGGAGTTGGCGGCTCTTTTTTTTTTTTTTTTTTTTTTTTTTTGTAGTGGTGGTTCAATTCCAATTTTCACCTGCATAGTTCATGTTCATGACCGTACCCACGTCTAGAGCTTGGTACCTCCCTTCCCATCTTGGTCTCTACATATCTCCATTCTTAATCATCTCTATATTGTTTCATTGGTCATGATCCGTTATTTCGAGTCCGTTTTGCTAGAAGACAAGCAAATAGTGTTGCGCACACTCTTGTTAAAACTGCACTTTGTGATGCTTCTTTTAGAGTTTATTCCGTTGTGCTTAGTAATACATTGTTGATTTCTTTGATAAGGATTATAATAGTTTTACTTCTTAATGAAATCTATGATATTTTGGTTTCAAAAAGGGGAAAAAAAAACTAGTAGTGGAAAAGAGAAAATTTGATTATTTAAGGAAAAGATTTATTGCACAAATAATTTTCATTCGTGAAAATTAAACAGAACTAAGAACCAGATGCACTTCTAGCAATCCAATATTTTACAAAACCACATAGAAAACAAACATTAATTAATATTCAAGATTAATGCATGATATTCACTGCTATCTTCGGTTAATTCTTGTCTACCCAGTCGGGTAGAAATCAACTGGAATAATCTACCATTCATTTAGTGGTAGAGCTCAATTAATCACCCTCTATCCACTAAATCAATGGTGAATTATTACGCAACTAGGTAGATAAGAATTTCCCGATACCATCGGCTAATCATCGTCAAATTATGACTGAATGAGCTCCTCAAATATCTCCATTGCATCAACGGGAAGCGTAATTGTAATCACCATATTCTTGCTGCCATTTCCTTGAGAAATCAAGACAACAAGATTTTCCAATACTGCCCCTGGGGCAACTTGAGATGGTCCTCCCAACCCAAAATCAAGCTCATACATTGGAAGCCTACTCCACTTTGTGATCCACATTGTATTGTCAAGTTCGAGGGGCTTTCTTGTCATTTCATGAAAGTCTATGGTCGATCTCACGTAGTCCTCTGTCACTGCTTTGATTGCTTCATGCACGATCCCTACGGCGTAGGACAGGGGCTTTTTTGTAATTTCACTTGCTTTGGATTGGGCACAAGCCCATACTATGCCATTCCCAAAGTACCCTTCTGGCATTGGTGGGCTTAACTTGTGGCGCCCGTCGACAGCGATAACGAGTTGGGTCATTTCTTCTGGGCCCACTTTCTTGGCCCTAGTCCAACATATCCAAGACAATGCTGATATCAGCTCGAATGTTGTGGGGGCTCGTGTAACAAGCTCATTGTTGTTGTTGTTGTTGTGCGTAACTAATTTTTTGAGTTGGGAAAGGATTGCTGGGGTGAAGCAAAATGATTTGGTTGCTATGTTATCATTTGGTATAAGTAGAGGAGTGAGTGATCGTTCGATTTTGGAGAATTCGGGGTGACGAAAATGGGTCTTTGGAGGATTTCTTGGAGATAATATGGATCTATCCAAATATGGTTGAACTGATAAAGGGATTCCTCTAGCAACTTCAGCCCAAGATCTCATGAAATCAGCAAATCCTTGGCCGTCCATAATCACATGGTTGAATCTCAACCCTAGGATCATTCCTCCACACTTGAATCTAGTCACCTAATTTTAAGACATAGATATTTTAGTTAAATAACGTAAAAAAATTAAAATAGAAGATCTCGTACAAAATCAAACAATATGTAATAGAATGGGGAAAATTGGCCATAATATCCTCTAACTTTATCTATTTTACTGATATATCCTTTAAGTTTGATTTTTTTTTTTTAAATGTCCCGTAAGTTTAAAGTTTCTGCATGCATAATTGATCTTCTGTATCAGCTTATTAATTAACTTGTTTTGCGCTTATGTGGTATTCTTTTCCAGATATGGCATTTAAAACTTATTCTTAGTTATCTAACAAAAAAATTAGTATTAAAATTAGAATTTAAATGCGATATTTGCGAAAAATATATCACGCCAGCACGAAATTTATGAGGGGATGTTATAGAAAAGTGCAAAAATTAAAGAATACGTTAGTAAAATAGATAAAGTTAGAGAAAGTTGGCCAGAATATCCTCTAACTTTGTCTATTTCACTAACTTATCCTTTAAGTCTGTCTTCTTCTTTTTTATGTCCCATAACCTCAATTTTTCTACCTGCGTTTCCCTTTAACCTGCTATAGCAGATAATTAACTGGTTTTTCACCTACGGCATTTTTTTTTAAAGATATGATATTTAGAATTTATTTTTCAATGCTAATTTCACATAATAAATTATATTAATAATTATTTAACTAAAAAAATCAGCATTAAAATTTTAATTTTAAATGCGACATTTGAAGAAAAAAATTGTCACGTCAGCACGAAGTTGGTGACGAACATTCTAGTAAAGTGTCAAAATTAAAGAATACGTTAGTAAAATAGGTAAAGATATAAGATATTATAATCACCTTTTTTCGAATAAAATACCTGAATAGCCAAGGGTGGTACATCTAGTATGGTCTCATAAGGTGTATGATTGGAATACACAAGTTTCCTCACAAGCTTCTGATCAATAACGGTAATGTCCCCCACCGCCGCCGCCATCTCCTCATCGGAAAAAGCCTCGACAAACGGCACGCCGCCTTCTCCACCGCCGCAATCCACCACCATCCTCCCATCGGAGCCCAATTTCAGCCTACCTGCTAAGGGATAATACTCCTCCAACACTAATTTTCCCAATGAGCCCTTCAGAATTGCACCAACATCAACATCAAAGCTAGGTTTGTTAAATGCAATTATAACCTCAATGAGATAGGGGACTATCTGGTCTAGGTTTGATAGCTTGTACAACCCCTTCGGAGTGGGAAGAACTCCGATTATGTCGGATTTTGATATGGAATACGAGGATTTTTTCACCCGATCACCTTTCGTTTGTGCTTCATGTAGTTCTGTTGTTTCTAGAAGGTTCGTTCTGACAACATTGTTTAAAGATGGGAACAATCTTTCTGCAACTCTATTTGAGTATTCCATTTTCCTGTCAGGGACGGATCCAAAAAAATTTATGATGGGGCACAATCAATATATAAAGGAGCACGATCCATATACAATATATATTAATATATATATATATATATATATATAATATAAAAAAAATGAGTCTAGCGACACAATAACATTTTAAACCTAATTAATGTATTGTTTAAAAAATTGAATAACAAAATTAAAAAATTATATAGTTTGTTAAAATTTTGTGGGGGCGCGTGGCTAGAGTACTGGGGTTGTGCATCCGTCTCTGGCTGCTCTAGTGAGTGCATGTGTAAGCATGTATTCCACTAGAATCCAATCGTAAACTCGTAAGATTTTGCAAACAATGTGAATTAATATTAGAATCTCAACGATACGAGGGTGTTTTGACTAAACCTATAAGCTGCACAAATCATCTATATACACTATTATAAAAGTGTCTTAAGTTTCAGCCAATTTTTTGTTTTCCTATTTTAACCCTTTAAAATTCATTATTTTGGGGTTAATAAAGTAAATCTCCCTCATTGTTTAATCTAAAACTATTACCTCTATCCTTAAGATTCGGAATAGTTCTTGATACATTAGAAAATCAAAAAATACGTAATTTAGGTACTGGATCTTCTACAACCGATGATGCAACATCCTCTACAACGACTCAATTTATACATGACATGTGTATATGATGATATCATCAATACATCAGCACTAACTATGTCAATAATTATGTGGCATAATTATAGGAACCGTTGTAGAAGATGTTGTACGAACAGTTGTAGAAAATCCAAACCGCGTAATTTAATCCGCTAAAATAAAGAGTAACACATAATCCAATCAACACAACTAGATCCATATCTATTAAAACAATTGATTTAAAAACTAAGATTAGTAGGTTGTGCTATTACACACATAAATAAATCATAAATCATTATTAATTGAACAAAACAAAATTTTTGATCAGTGGTTCAATTCGGATCCTCTATTTCACTACCTGTTTTGTTACACAATATTTAATAAACGACACGTATTAATTAGTCACATAATTCAATACACATTTCGTTTGATAAAATATTATGAAATACAAGATGAAACACATAATGAAACAAGTGATCTCGTGTGTCAATGGTTTGGTTAATTGTATCCGTGTATATAAGTATCTATACTTATATTTAATAGTGCCACTTGCACGAATGGAAAATTAATATGGCCACTTGCACGCTCCTTTCTATTTTTCACGCTAATAATCTACTTCAAATCACAGCTAAATCTTAATTTTTAAAAGGAAAAGAAACTGAATAATGAAAAAAAAAAAATTCTAATTGGAATAAAATCTTAATGGACTTCTTTAATGGATCTGGTAACCAAGCTCATCTCTAACTCTTAAATTCGATCCATTTCTTTATATTTCAACCTAAAACTCTATTTTAAGCCCAAATTTTTCGGAATACATATGCTAGGAGAGAGTGATGTTTGCCATGAGGGGAGAGGAGAGAGAGAGAGTGGCAACAAATATTTACAAGTTGAAATACAACCCCTTTTTGTCAAAAAAAACAAGGGCTGCCAACCCCAACTATTGTGTCCAATCCTTTCCAAATACACACTATAAGTTTTATATGTATCTGTTATTTACGGTAATTAAGCATATATAAATTGACAATCCAACAAAGTTTAGTTATTTAAACAAGACTTATTTTTAGTTATGCAAACATGACATTTGAGATGGATGGAATAATACTTTTTAAAGTAGTATAATTAGTTGTGAATAAATATTTCTCCATTTTCTCCCAAAAGAATAAGAAGTGAATGGCAAATTAGATATATGGAGAAATACATAACAATCACAAAAGGCCATACTACGAGTAAAACATAAATTAAGTGTATAATACTTAATTTTAGTAATAATAGAAATAATAATAATAAGAAAAATACGAATATTGGGGAATGCGGATAATTGTTCCTTTGTGATCTATCATCCCTGAAGATATTGGAATTTATTAAAATGTCATATATAATATTCAAGAATGTTGGAATAGATAAAAAAGAAAAAGAAAAAGTTAGTGATCTATGCGATCTAATAATAAGAGTGTTTGATCATATGAGGGTAGCAAAATATGAATGTTAAGAAGAATGTACTATCCCACTAGATTACATAGAACTAAAAGGAGCAATCACAAAAATCAAGGGAAACTAGGCTATGGATAAATTAGATGATAAACATTATATCATAGGTGATTTTATAGATCACTGCCCAATATTGAAATATTTCCTAAATCTACTTAAAGTTCATGCTCTCGCGTATTAAAAAAAAATTATGTAACAATAAATTTATTAAAATGTAGATAGTAATTATTTGGAAATTTTGTATTGTTTAAGTATAACTTTGATTGGACTCTATTGTTGAAAGAAGAGAGAAAAAAAAAAGAGCGAACATGAGAAGTAAGAAATAATAATATAATTTTTTATAAATTTCTCGAATGTAAACAAATTACATAGAATATATTGATAAGAAAGGCATAATTTATTTTAATATGATTTTGTTTCTTAAACAATGTTATTTGATTTTATGATATTTTTACTTTCGAATTAGGAAATTAGGAATATGTTATGAAAATAATTATCAAAATATGATAAACATGAGCAGAAATTACATAAATATTTAGTGCTTATATTTTGAAACATTTATTAAATTTAATTATTATGTTGTATTTAACAAATTATATGAAAATTTATTTTTTAAATAACTTTAAATATTCAATTAAATAACAATGAGATAAATTAACTGTATAAAAACACCATAATTGAAAGTAATTTTCAACAAAATAACATAATAATTTATAAAATATATTTTGATAAAATAAGATGTTAAACAATTTAGCTCTTAGAGCTTATAAGCTCCCTAAACAATAAGTTTTTTTAGTTCATCTTGTTTTCTTAAAATTTTATAAGCCACACTCAAATTACACATAATACGCACACTACACGCACTTCCTTTACAAGCACTATACAGTATACACAATTCATGCACTATACACAAATACCACACATACTACACACACTTCATGCAATAATCAAAATATATGTCTGATGGTGGATTTTAAATTCGTCTCGTTATTCATAGATTCAATTGCAAGATTATAAGCTTCACTATTCAAATATTTTATTAACTTTATATATAGGCTACTGAAGAATACTTCTTATAAATTTTTTAAAAAAGCTTACAACATATTTGAAATAAGCTTAGCTAAACACCAACTATATCTACAATTCCATTGATTATCTTCCATAAGAATGCATTTCAACATTATATGTTTGTGTATAAATATATATATATATATATATATATATATATATTCAACAAATAGGAACTTATTATTTGTAACCTTTTAAATGTGGACATTATAATTCAAATCTTAATAAATAAATATGAACTTATACGTGTCAAAAATAACATGTAAGAACTTGTAACTTATAACTAAAATCATTCCTACATTATAATTAAATAAAATTTTAACCTTCTAAAAAGGAAAAAAGAAAAACATCACGATGTAATTTAATTAAAAAGATCAACAAAAGAATAAAATAATTTCTTTTTTCTATAAAGTTTAGGTTTAATTTAAAACTTGAAAGCTGGAAGCTGGAAATCTAATATAATCTTCAACACGAACAATTTTCTTTGTGTCTATAATTTACTCTATAATAAGTTCGTTTAGCCTTTTAAAATTCACATCTTGTACGTAATCCTTGGTTGAAATAGAAAAAAACAACCATTTTTTTTTAAATCGTTAATTTTGCACATAAAATTGTAAAACCATCATAAGTTGTATTATTATTGAATAATAATAATAATAATAATAATAATAATAATAATAATAATAATAATAATAATAAATAATAATAATAATAAATAATAATAATAATACTAATAATAATAATAATAATAGTAATAATAATAATAATAATAATAATAATAATAATAATAA